>CAAKHF010023636.1:0-15000 GCA_901007745.1 Hippocampus kuda | reverse complement strand
GCGGGCCTTCGGACGTTCCGCATGCGCACGTGCGTCTCAGTGGACCAAGGGTTGGGCCTTCCAACTCCGCAGGGCTTCCCAATTGTCGCCGGCACAGCTGCCGCCCGGCCCGCACCGTGATGCGGCTGCCAAGGATGCTTCCTCTGTGGAAAGAAGGCTCGGACTCGGAAAAGCAGGCTTCTCCTTCGGGTCGACATTTTCAGAGAGGCTTCGGTGGCCAAGAAGTCGCCGCTGGCGCCTCCGTCCCCTCGCCTGACTCGCGAGCGGGCGGCGCGGAACGCTGCGAATGCTCCTTTTTTCCTCACTGTGTGCCCTGCCACCAGTCTGGGGTGTCGCTCCCCCCGCCCGTGTGATTCTCCTCTCGCGCTTGAAAATGGAATGAATGGACTTTGGGCTGGAATATTTGAAACGAGAGAAGATGAGCGAGCGAGCGCAGCGACCGCAGCCACATCGGATTCTTTGGCTTCATATTTTAAAGATTGATCAGGATGATCACATGAACACCCCACCACCTCCATGAGTGGTGCACCTCGCGCCAAATCGAGGTTTTTGTTTGTTTTTTTCTCAGCGAGGTTCCCAAAATATCGTTGGCAGCCGTCCAACCTTGGACTCGGTCCACGGAGTGACGTGGCAAAAACGAGCCGGCAAACTGGCTCGGTGATGAGGGAGAGCGTGCCTGTGCGCATCGCACTTTTCGGCGTGCCCTTCTCCGAGTCCTCCTGCCTGTTTGGCTGTCGATGGGGCGAGGGACCAATTCAATCAGCCAAGCGAGGGCGCTCGAGATCTGACAAACGCCGGGCGGCAGACGCGCCGCCCGACCGACGGGCGGCTCGATCGGTTGAGGGAGAATGTCGGACCGAGGCGGCGCTTTCCCGGCCGCGCCGTCGGGAACGCGAGCCGGGGCTTCGACACTCCATCCCGCTCGTGGAGGCATCCCACCTGCCGAGCGGGGGGAGGGGGCCCGCGTGTGCTGTCGCGGCTTCAAAAAGGAGAACAAGCGCCTCGGGAGCAGCGCTTGAGGGAGACAAACCGGTTTGTCCTTGTTGCCGAGTGACATTGGCCTTTTTCACATGGCGTTCCCCCATGTTCAAAGTGACTCATGTAATTGATTCATTACAGTAGGAAAATGTGAAGGTGAAATGTGGCTCGACAAGACCCGCCTAGAAGAAACCAAGCGCTTGCGTGAGAAGACAAGGGGAATTAATGATGGGCCCCACCTTAAAGTGGGCTGCACAAAGCGAACCGACTCCTTTGTTTGCGGCAGCGAGGCACCGTATAAAACCTCGGCGCGCCACTGACGCCAACCCAGGGGCAGACTGGATTCCACGCGGTGAGTACGTTCTTCGCCTTGACGGCCATTCGTTGAACGCAGCCTGTGTCTTGGACATACTTTGCCGTCGAGTCGAGCGATTGGGACCGGGAGGGTTACGACGGACGTTGCTTTGTGCGCTTGAGGAACTTTGTCCAATGGGGTGGCGGTGTTTGGACGCCGCGCGGGCAACGGCTGGGACACCCCATCGCTGACAAACATTCCTTCCTCTTTTTTTTATTTTTTGGGCGGGCGAAATCCGACTTTGGCCCGGCGGGACTCGGGCCCTGCCCCGCGGAGCCCTCTTTTCTTTCATGTGCATTGAATGTGGCCTTTTGGCTGTCTTACAGAACGGCGTCTGACACAATGGGGACTTTCAAGGTGTTCACGTTTGTCCTTTTACTGCTTGGTAAGTCATCCCGCTCTCGACCGGCGCGCGGCACATCCCGAGGCATGACAGCGACTAACCCGACGGGGCGACGTTGCCATTGACAGGAAGCATCAGCCTGCCCGCCTCTCTGGCACAACCTACTCCAGATGAAAACAATCCACCCGAACCCGACCCGCCGACACCTGCGCCCGATCCTGCATCTTCCGCGCCCGATCCGTCGGACGCACCCGATCCGTCAACGACCGATGGCCCAGTAACAACCAACAACCCTGGGGATGTCATATGTGTGACTCCAAATTACCTTCTCGATTTAAAGCTCAACCAGGATGTCGGCCTTTCCTTGAAAATTTTTGGAAACAGAGTTTGGATTCAGGGGGTGGATATTTCGAACGGACACCCAGACCTAAACACGCCTTCAGACGAAACCTCAGGTTCGGATCCGGGTTCGGGTTCAGGTTCGGGTGGTTCTGGTTCTGGTTCAGGTTCGGATCCTTCAGGTGTCACCCCGGATGACAGAAAGTAATCGGCACGCCTGCCTTCCAGCTGCAGCTCCATTGTTGCTTTCTTTCCTTTTGAAACTTAAGACGCCATCAAGACTTTTCTGTCGCTTGCCTTCTCCTCCTCAAATCGGTTGTTCGTAATCATCATGTAGTCGTTCCGGGATGACATGAAAACACTCGATTGGTTTCCATGCCGTTTGCACGCTCACTTCTGGTGAACTTTTGTCGCTTCAATAAAAACTCATGAGCTCAGGCTTTTTTTTGTGGCTTTTTGTCTTCATGCGCACGCTCGCCCCGAATTTGACGCGTCCCGCCCACGGTTCTCCGGCCTCACTCGGAGCCGGCAAATACCGATGCCCCCCACCACCCTACCCCCACAACATGGGGCCCATCGCCCGGGCCAACGCAAAAGGCCGCTGCCAGACGCCGACGGTGACGCGGGCCGTGAAAAGGCCATTTCCCTCCCTCTGCCCTCCTCGCCGGATCCCCGGTCGATGCCGACGGGGTTGAAATCCCAGCACAAAAATCCCACAGCCATTGTCCGCCCACTTTTTGGGGCCGCGCCCCCAAAAGGAATCCCCGCAGCTTGACTTGTTGAATATCCGTCGGTTTTTGACAAGCTGGAGAAGTTGCTGTGTTCACAGCACCGCCCCGCTCAAAAAGGTTGCGCGCACATCATCCCCGGCCGGCCTCGTTCCCCAGCAGCCTCCGAGTGCTCGGACGCTCACACCGTAAAGGCATCGGCGGCAAACTCCAGTCCGGCAGGGTCACCGTCCCGCATGTTTTCCATCTCTCCCTGTTGCATACACACACACACACACACCTGCTTCAAATGAGCTCTGATGGAAAGCAAGCAGGGCGGCGGCCCCCTTTGGACCCGTGCAACGTTTTGCTTTTCAACTTCTACCACCTGGATACCGACGCGCCAACCACTCCCATGGTCCCACTCCTCATTTTTGCCACGTCGCGATCAGGCTGGAGTCAGCGGATGGTTTCCATCAATGGGAAAGGGTTCAGGCGGTCGGAGACGGCAGCGGCGCGTCCGTCGTTTGAATTGGGATGAGAAAAGCTTCCGAGCGAGCTCTTGTGCTCTGTGAATGCATTTTTCACCTTGGCCACGACGCAAGGCTGGATTCCGCACAGGGGAAGTCTTTTTAAACTTCCTTCTCGGAGTTCCAACGGCTGCAGCCATTCAATAGATTATTGACCAATGAGCGGATGGGAGTTTTGGGTGAGTTTTGCGTAACGCCTGCCGTATGATGTCGATGGGCCTTTGAATTCATCACTTTGGATTTTTCCTTTGTTGGGCTCGGCGCACCGGTGAAATTTAGCGATGGAAGCGCGGCGAAAACCACAACCGTGGTTTGGTTCGGCTCCAAATGACAGACGTGGGGTCCAGGCCGCTGGCCACTGACAGAGTGGCAAAAATGCTAATCAAATGCTAGTCAAATGCTAATCTGCATATCTGACTCGTCACACAAGTACAGTTGCATTGCGTCGGCAAAAAGTCCACTTTTTGCATTTTCGCACTCACGGGCTCGGTTTCCACCCGGGTCCTCGTGACCCTCAGGATTTGCTTTATCGGGTGAGCGGGGGATCCCTTTTGTCGACGGCAGCAGAGTTCAAGTCGGGAACTCTGAGCCCGATTTGCGAGTGTGCGGATGAGAGCCGAGTCGTATCCCAACAAGGTGTCTTTCCCCAAGTCGAGGGGATTTCGAGTGACTTTCAAGCGGCGCCATCGATGAAGTGCCGCACGTGGCCTCGTCAAAAGAAGTCAAGACAACAATGTTCAAGAAAAGGATCATTGAATGACCAAGACGGTGGAAAGTGCAAACAGTAAAAATGACAGAAACAAATAATAAATTTATTTAAATGATATGACAACAAATGTGAATGTGAATAGTACGGGGACTATTGTATTATATTGCACTTAATTGAACTTATTGACCTTATCCATATTTGTATTTATATTGCACTTAATTGAACTTATTGACCTTATCCATATTTGTATTTATATTGCACTTAATTGAACTGTGTTTTCTTTTTCTCTTAAACTTTTCTCTTCTTTCTACCCACAATCTTGCTGCTGAAGGCTGTAAATTTCCCCAGTGTGGGACAAATAAAGGATATCTTATCTTATCTTATCAGTCCAAAGCCAAAGAGTTTTCTCCTCCGAGCCTGCGCTTCGTTCTCACCACCTCCCACGGCGTCCTGACCGACTGGAGACGCTCTACAGATTGGCCGACTCCAAAGTCTTCCGGTCATCGATCATCTTCAGAGCTGAAGAATCTTTGGATTTCCCTTCCTTCCACTTGAAAAGGTTTGAATCCATGGCCGCGCCGCAGCCTTCGCGTAGGTCGGGGCACGCCGTCGCACCGGACTCAATCAATAGGTTTCTTTCTCAAAGCCGATCCGCTCTTTCGCCTTCGCGGTTCAATTTCGTGTTCGACTGAACGTCTGCCACCGCAAGGAGGCGGCCGATCTCGACGATTCTCAAATTGACCTGGAGTTTTTGGGGCTGCTTTTCTTCCCCCTCCATGACCACACGGCACGCGCGAACGGCTGACAGCGTGACCCATCCAACCTTCGACGGCAAAGTCATTGCGCGGCACCGTTTTATTTTTATGAAACCGACGCACCGTGCGACCGATGAACAACTCGAAGCAAACATCGAAACGATGCAGCCAAATCCCAAACTCTCGCGAGCCCGGCATCCATCCACACAACGCAGCTTAGTTGCATTCCAATCAGCCCACGAGAGAACAGATGACAACATGTTCTTGTTTTTTGGAGGTGGGGGGTGCTTTATTCAAAGAAAAGGATGCTCGCCGCCAGTTTACTTCTTCTTGGAGACTCCCACAGTGCGACCGCGGCGGCCGGTGGTCTTGGTGTGCTGACCGCGCACCCGCAGGCTGGAAGAGAAAGCGAGTTCAGAGGAGAGCTCCACAGGGTTCAAAGTTCACACGGACCGACGAGGCCTCACCCCCAAAAGTGGCGCAGGCCGCGATGAGCTCGGATCTTCTTCAGCCTCTCCAGGTCTTCTCTCAGCTTGTTGTCCAGGCCGTTGGCCAACACCTGAAAGCAGGGCGCACGCATCATCGAGACCGCTCGACAACGCGCAGCCAAGTCGCGATGGAGAATTGTGCATCTCGAGTGCGGGACCGGTCGCACCCAAGAGAGGGAAGCGGCGAGGCGCAACTGTTCGATGGCCACGTTGACCACTGTTTGGATCAGCAATTCAATTCAATTCGGCGTTGTGTGCCCTCGCATTCGCATCGTGTCAATCATCCATTTGTTGAGGGTGAATCGGCACGCCTCGAGTTTAGGGTGGACTTATTTAGTGATTTCCATCAAATGCGGCTTTTCGCCTGGTGCGGGTGGATTTGCCGGAATGGGAAAGGCGCTGTCCTTTCCGTTGACCCACCTGACTGAATTTCCCGTCCTTGACATCCTTCTGCCTGTTGAGGAACCAGTCGGGGATTTTGTACTGGCGAGGATTCTGCATGATGGTCACCACGCGCTCCACCTGCGGCACACAAAGCGCTCAGTCCGGCCGCAGCAGCAGCCGCCACCGCTGAGACGAGACGCTCTCGCCCTGCACGGCGCAGCTCACCTCCTCCTCGGTCAGCTCACCGGCCCTCTTGTTGAGGTCGATGTCCGCTTTCCTCAGGACCACGTGGGCGTAGCGTCTGCCCACTCCCTGGCGACAGTCCCCAAAATCAAATACAAAAGCAATGAGCTCCGCCGGGGAGCAAAGAGCAGCGCCGGCAGCCGCTTAGCGGTCTTGCTCCCCCCACTTACCTTGATAGCAGTGATGGCGAAGGCGATCTTCCTCCTTCCATCGATGTTCGTGTTCAAAACACGAAGAATGTGCTGGAACTTCTCCGGGATAACCAAAGCCTACACAAACAACACAGCGAGTGTCACTCGATGACACGCGACTGCCACAACAACGCCGGAGCTTCGGTGTACATCGAGACTGCGAGTCGGCGTGAACGAGCCACTTGGAACGCTTAGCTGACGCGGTAACCTTGTTTTAGCGGCGACTGCGAATTCGCCATGAAAGTCCACAAATTCAACGGGTCATCTGCTCACACACACGACGCGCGCCCCTTAAAGAGCGTCATGCCGCAGATGGACGTCTATTTGCAACGGATGGCGTCTGATTTGGATCGTTCGGCAGAAACTCACCATCTTGCAAGCCGCTTCCAGGCAAAGAGGAAGAGACGCAATTCTCGCGACAGTTTGGCCGCGCTTGGGCGGAAGTCGGTCCTTCACGTTCAATCGTCCGATATCTTTGCCAACTCGGACAACATCATCTCTACTTTAACGTTTGCCTTGGAGAGAGCATTCTTGCATTCATTTAGCTGTTTTCTCCTCGATTTGGCGAATGAAAATGCTTTCATTAAGTTCGTCCTTGTCCCTCATTCGTTTGTCGAGTTGTATAATTTATTGGAAAGTGGAAACAACAAAATGACACATCCGAGTAAAATAATGAATGTTAAAATATACCGCTCATCAAAAAAAAAAAGAATTGCAGAAAAATACAACATGAACTTCATTTTGACAATAAGCTGCATGTATTTAAATTGTATTTGTATTCATACCCGAAACGATTCAACCTTTTGAAATTGTTTTAGCATATTTGCGCTTTCAAAATAAAATGGCCACAAACATTTTCCCAACTCTAGTTTGGTTAGAATGTCATGCACAACCCCAGCTGAACACATCATTTTCAGAATTCAAGACAACGTGTTTCAATAATAACGAAATATGCAAGTACATACTGAACAGGTAAGATTTTTTTAAGGTGGCGCATTAGTGAAAAACGTGTGTGATTTTGCGTTTTGTTTTTGCTCGTTTTTTTTTTTTTTTTTTTGCTCGGGGTTTGTTTTTTTTTCGTCCCTCCGAGTGACGTCACTGCAACAATGGCGGAGGCTGCAGCGGACGCGAACACGGCGGAGAGGATGACACAAGCGGCCATGGCCTTCTTTCACGACGAGGTGATTTAAAGAACTGTCAAGCGCTTGTAATGGCGTCGTCGTCGTCGTTGTTGTTGTTCGTCCGGCAGCAAGCCTTCCTCTTTCTCATTCGCCACCGTTCTTTGGCGTTAGCAAAACATGATGGTGTCACGAATTGGCCGTTTTTTGTTTTGTTTTTGTCGTCAGTCGCATTCCACTTGAGTGGCACATGCAGCGTCGAGTCAGGACAGCACTTTGCAGTGCCATTGTTCTCGTTTTTGCCGAGGAAATTTCCTTTCCTATCTTGTCTGTGAGCGAGATGAGCTGACCCGGACGTACTTGTTCACTTGGCTGATGGCGGTCAGTCTCGCAATGGAGAATTTCCCAATTCACAGCAGCAAAGTTTTTGTTATTTTGACTTCAAAATGGCGCCGCGTGAGTGGCTGCCTTTCCAGCAGCTCCTATATTTTGTTGTTGTTCTTCTTCCTTTCATAACTTTGCTGCTGTGAATTGGGAATTTCTCCATTGCGAGACTAATAAAGGTTTTCTTATCTTATCTTATCTTATGAAATGAAGAATTAGAAGAACAAATATAGGAGCTGCTGGAAAGGCAGAGTTTTAGAGTCCAGAATGAACAAACACTACACAAATAGTGAAAATATGTCGGATGGAATGAATCGGACGCAGTCAGCAGGCATTTGGACTTGGTGGCATTCATGAAATGAGCGCGGGATGCGATGGCAAAGACGAGCCCTCATGGTGGGGTCAGAGTAATGCCACAAGTCACTTGGCGCAAAAACAGGGCTCTTCGGTCCTGTTCCTCGAAGGCCCCTATCCAGCCTGTATTTTGGTCTCTCCCTGCTTCCAACACACCAGCGTCAAAGGATCGGGATTGTTATCCAGCTTCCACAGACCTTGCGGGTAATCGGATCCTTTGAATCAGGTGCGTCGCAGCAGCGGGAAATCGCCCCTCGCAGAACAGGATCGAAGACCCCCCCCCGGCCAAAAATGCGCGCGCAAACAGCCCAATCGATGACAACGCCTTTTGGGCAGGACTCTCGAGAAACAGAGGATTCGATACCAATGTGCTCATGGAAAGAGTGAGAACAGGTTGCTTGTCTTCCCCCCCAGATGACTGACGGGGAAATGGCCCAGCTGCACCTGGGAGAACTGGACCTGACGACTGATGAGCTGATCTTGGATGAAGTGGACCGTAAGACCCATCCCGGCACACACCCAGTCCAGCCACTCCAATACACCTTTATATGTCTAGCACTTTCACAACAGCTGCAGCTGTAATAAAGTGTTTTACAGAACATTTGTCAATGTGCGGGTGTGTGCGCGCGTGTGCGTGTATATCTGTATTTGTGTGTGTGTGTTTAAGGCTGACTTGTTGAAATGGCGTCTTGTCCCGCAGTTCACATCCAAGCCAATCTGGAGGACGAGCTCGTCAAGGAAGCACTTCAGACGGTGAGCTTTGCCGTTGGTCCTCCTTCACGATGGTACTGCGTCTCTCACGTGACCTCGGCGGTGACCTGCTTTTTTGGCAGGGCGTGGACCTTCGCCAGTACTCCAAACAGGTGGAGGCGGAGCTTGAGCAGATCGAGCAGGCATCCATCAAGGACTGTATCCGAAATGTGGTCGCCGACGGGGCACGGTGGAGCATTGAGTGGGGGTGGTTCGATCGGCCGGCCCCAAACCGCGACGCTTGGCGTAAATGCCTTCCGGCGTTTGTCTCTCGACGCCGAGCTTTGTTTTCAGATTCACACAACTGGCGCAGGGAGGTCTCATTCAAGATATTTACGCGTCATCTGCACAGCAGAAACGCAGTCGGAATCACAGAGTCATGGAATTCATTCTTTGAGCCAAAGAAGATTGAACCGCTCTTGGCCGTCAGATAACCAAAAGAAAACGACAACAAAAGAGTATCAACCCCCGTCTTCGGCTCGAGCGAGCAGCGATCCGTCACAGCAAGTTGTTCTTTTTCCTGAGTGTGTGTGTGTGTGTGTCATCAGACATCAAGGAGAGCCAAAACATCGCCCTGCTGCACCAGCAGATCAGTGCCTGTGACGCCATTTTAGAGGTGGGCCCGGTTTCACGAGGGCGTTGCGCCGCCCCCGTGCCTCTGCTCTGACCCGCGTTCGGCCGCCTTTGCAGCGGATGGAGGAGATGCTGAGCGGCTTCCAGAGCGACCTGTCCTCCATCAGCAGCGAGATCCACACGCTGCAGCGGCAGTCGCTCAGCATGAACGTCCGTCTGAAGAATCGCCAGGCCGTCCGCAGCCACCTCAGCCAGCTGGTGGACGAGCTGCTGGTGCCGGGCGCCATGATCTCGTAAGACGCCGCGCTTTGCCTCTGCGGGTGAAATTTCAGGATGAAATGTCTTAGGGGACGGCGAGCAGCTATACGCTGTACCTGAAAGGAGGTGGTGGGTGGGGGCGTCTTGGAGTTTGGCAGTAGTGATAGTCTCGTGAGTGTAAAAGTGAAAAATACTGCAGAGGTATTGCACAGTGTAAACATTCAAGTTTTCACACCACGGGGCCTCGAAGTGTTTAATGTCGTCACCTGTCCCCGCCGAGTTCCTTTTGTACGCCCCGCCCATTTTATTTGATTGATTTCATTAATTTTGTTTGTTTGTTTGTCCAGCACCATCCTGGACAGTCCGGTGACGGAGCAGCAATTTGTGGAGCAGCTGCATGAGCTCAACAACAAGATCAACCTGGCCAAGGAGCTCAGCTTCCGAGAGACGCTGGCCTGCTGCGACATCCAAGACGTCGTGGACCGCCTCAAGGTCAAGGTGAGCTTGCGCGGCCTTCGCAAGAAGCGTGGCCGTGACCGGTCGCTCGGGGCCGGTCACCACGCCGGTCAAAACGCTGAACAAACGCTGAAAAACCACCGTGACTATTCCGTTGAAAGTTTGGCTGAGGAAGAGAGTCCGCAAATGGCAAGTGGTGTGACAACATAGTGACTGAGTGCTGCACATCAGTTTTCATCATCTGTGCCAGGCGTCCAAAGAAAACATTTTGAGAAGAGAATGAGCAAACGTTCCACAAGCTGTTAGGTTGCATTGCCAGGAGTAGGAGGAAGGCGTCTGGAGTCGGCACCGTTGACTGACGCGGCCACCAAACAGCCGGCGACTTGTCCCGCTCTTGGTTTGCGCCCACTGCACCCGAACGGCACCTTGACGGTTTCTCGCCGCTTCTCGTCCGCCGTCCACCGGGTTGCTTTTGGCGTCGTCGTGTCGCAGCCGATGACGCATCACGTCTTCATCATCAAATGTGGGTTCACGTCATGTGTTTTTCCATCATTGGGAAGTTTGCGGGTGTCTCCATAACAGGGTCGACCTGTCGAGCTTGTCCCGTCGACTTGCCCAGCCCGTGACGAGAAAGCATTTTGTTCCCTTGGCGACCAGAGGCAGGGCCTGAGATTGCGCCTTCTGCAGAGTTTGCATGCGTGCGCGTGTGCGTACGTGCGTGTGTGTGAAGGGAGTGCAGAGTGTTGAACATTTTCTGTTCGTGGAGGAAGCATTTTGAGTTGTCCTCGGTTTCAAACCATGTGAATGGACGATGCTGTCAAAAGGGAGACAGAAAAGCTCTTTCGCCTGCACCCCCTTGGGGCAGAAGCTTCAAAATCATCACGTCCAGTTGCTCGCCTATATGGAGCCCTTGTAACGATGGAAACCCCCCCCCCACCCCAACTGGCAGCGGGAACAACTCCAAACCCCTTTGGGGGAAAACGGAGGGAGGGGCACAGATGTGGGGGGGGAGAATCATCCTTCAAAAGAAGAGCAGATGAAGCTGAAATAATTAGCCGACATTTGTCGACCAAAGATTGACTTTGCGAAAGGCACTTTTTTTGCCCGTCGACACTTCTTGGCTTCGTTTTCTGAATTGATTCTTTCTTTTTTTTGTTTTTGCCCTCCCTTCTCCCAGGCAGTGTGCAAGATTCGCGAGTTCATCCTTCAGAAGATCTACTCGTTCAGGAAGCCCATGACCAACTACCAGATCCCGCAGAACACTCTGCTCAAATACAGGTGGGGGTGTGAGCACATGCGCGTGTGCGCCTTGCGCAACTCGCGTGAACACCTGCGCGCGTGTGCGTGCAGGTTCTTTTACCAGTTCCTCCTGGCCAACGAGAGGACGGTGGCCAAGGAGGTGCGAGACGATTATGTGGACACCATGAGTAAGATCTACTTCAGCTACTTCAAGTCGTACAGTGGTCGACTGCTCAAAGTGCAGGTGAACAAACTCGCCCACGCACAAAAAACGCAAGCCCAATGTCCTGTGTGTGTGTGCGTTTGCGCGCGTGCGTGTGTGTGTGTGTGTGTGTGTGAATGCAATGCAATGCGCACACACCCTTTAATTAGATAGCAGGTGGCTAATTATCTTTAATTGACTGAAGGTTTTGTCTTGAAAGAGTTCCAGACGTTGAAAAAAAAAAGCAACAGGTCGCTGTAAAGGTGAACTCAACATGTGACGGCTGCGGCCGGAAACGTTCCTTTTTCCCACTGAAGACCTAGCGCAGGTGGGCGATGTCTGTTCTAAAGCGGCCATGTGAGAAACTTGTCCGGGAGGTGGGGGACACTGTTGGTGGTCCTGGTTGCTTTCAGGCATTGAAATCTGCCTGTATAGCAGGACAAAGGCAAGAAAGTATCATCCGTGTGACACACACACACACACTGGGCGCTGCCTTTTTTTTTTTTTGTCATTTGGGAGTGGGGACCGAGTGACTGAAACTGCGGTGACGATCATTTTGTCTTTCCTGACTGCTCAGTCGCTAGAATTATTGCTTCCCCCCCCCCCCAAAAAAAAATCAGCTGATGGAACGCTCCTCATGAGCACAACCACAGCGCCGAGTCAAACAATGTAACTCGATTGCTTCTCAATGGACCAACTTGGCCGTTGGGCTCGGTCGGCTCCTCGAGGACGAGTTTTGGTTGGACGGTGAGCGTCAAATTCCGAGGGGGGCTTCTCCCCAGTGGACGCCACGTCTCAAAGGGCGTCGCTCTCCCTCAACGGCCCACTTCAAGAGGTGCCGACGGAAGCTACTTGCTTGTAACACCACATCGCTGGGAGAAAAACACAAAGAATGGCTCGTTTGGGCGCACGCTCCTTTTGTCCAATTCAGAAGAACAAAGTGTTTGTCTGTCTTTGTCCCGCATAGATGAACATGGATACATTTGTTGTCAGGCAACAGTCATTTGCCGTTTTGTGAGCCATCGACAGTCCTTTTCACTTGCACAATTACAGGACAAATGTCTGCGAATCGCTGCTGTGAATCATCGTCTTTCTCTCTCTCTCTGTAGTACGAGGAAGTCGCTAACAAGGACGACCTGATGGGGGTCGAAGACACCGCCAAAAAAGGTAACACAAAAAAGCGATGGGTGTGTGTGTCTCAGTAACAGTAGCTTTCGAATGGAATACTGTGTGTGTGTGTGTGTGTGTGGTCTGATGACCACTTGGTATATGAGTGCAAACATGTGTGCGCGCGCACGTGTGAGTTTCATGGTTGAAGTTTTACACAAGCATGTGAAGCAAAGACAAGAAATGCCTGGAGCGTCTTGAATGTGCGGGTGTGTCCACCCTAAAAATGCTTCATCACCTAAGGTGCAGCAGCAGCAGCGCAACCGCACAAAAGCTCCTCTGGGCACAAGCGCGGCTGCGGTGGTGCCTCGACGTACAAGTTGAAGTGGTTGCGCGGTGGCGCTCGTAAGCCAAAGCACTCCGATCCCAAAATGGCGTCTGACTGTTAATCCCCGCCCACCTCAGAGAAAAGTCTGACTGTCTTTTGGTCTCGGGCGGCGGGCTCGAGTCAAGCTTGTCCTTTCTCCGGCGAGCGCCGCGCGACGCGGCCGTTGGTGGCCTCGCTCACCTCTCGGCCGGATGACCGGAAGGCGCTTGACTTTGGAGTCGGCCGGTCCTCGGCGCGGCGTCTCCGGTCGGTCCGGAAGGCCGCCGCCCGCCTCTCGAGCGCTACTCGCGCCACTCCTACTCTGGCCTCCTTTCGCCGGCTCATTTTGGAGTTCTTTAGAAGATCCTCCCATTCAAAATGGCGCGCTCCCCCACCGTGCCTCTCTCGGCTCCTCCGCCCCGAACTTGATGAGAGGTCGCGAGAACCAAGCGGAGGCTGAGAGGAGACGGAGCCCTTTTCTGTGGCCACCCCGCCCCCTCGCTGCCAAACTCATTTGGAGTCTCCGGCTTTGGACTCGACATGAGACTCCGTTGTTTTTGAGCCTCTGGCTGTCTTTGTCATTCATGTCGTTTGTTTGTGGTGTGAGTTCTTTTTTGCCGCATGTCCGGCAAGCGCTCGGTCTACAGCGGCGCTTTGTTTCAAAGCGCCCTCGAAATTGACACTTGAGTAAGCACCGAGACTCGACTCGTGCGATTTGGCCTCGCGCGAGCGATTCCCATTGCAGTTTTTTGTCTCTTGGCCGCAGGTTTCTTCTCCAAACCATCTCTGAAGAGCAGGAACACCATCTTCACTCTGGGCCAGAGGGGCGCCATCCTGAGCCCCGCCGAGCTGGAGGCTCCCATTCTGGTTCCTCACACGGCGCAAAGAGGCGACAGCAGGGTGAGCGCCGCCCGCGACCGACGACTTTTCCCGAAGTCGCCCCAAGTTTGGTTTGTTTGTTTCACCCCCCCCCCCCTTGCACTGGGTGTGTCGTGGAAAACGGCAGATGCCATTAAAAAGGACTTCCGGTTTTTGGAATAATGAGAGCGTGGGAACCGTATTGTGCGTCATGCGTGACAATTTCCGCCTCGAAATTGTCACACGTGACGCACAATACGGGCGTCGATTTGATTTTCTCAAGCTGGAGAAAAGCCACAAGCGATGCTTGATTTACACGGAGCTCAAATAAAGTGATCAATCAGCGGGCCTTGCAGTCATCGAGAAGAGCGAGCGAGCGGCTCACGTTTTTACAAGGCTTACTTGGTTTCGGCGCTCTCGCTCGCGTCGGGCCGGCGCGTGTGCGAGAAACGTGAACGCTGCCTCAAGGTGTGATGGAGAATGTGAAGAATGGCGGTGGGCGTGGCGCGCACTAACGCCGAGCTTGTGCTCTGTCCTCAGTACCCGTACGAGACGCTGTTCCGCAGCCAGCACTACGCCCTGCTGGATAACGGCTGCCGGGAGTTCCTCTTCCTGTGCGACTTCTTCATGGTGGCGGGAAATTCCGCCCTGGACCTCTTCAACAGCATCATGGGAAAGACACTCGGCATGTTCCTGGTGCGTGATGTGACCTCGCTCGTCTTGTCGCGGGCCCCGTTGAGAAAGTGTGGAAACGAGACAAAAGCCAGTGAAAGCGCAAGATAGGGTGCCCTGAAAAAAGGGGTCGGCCCCTTTTCTCCAATTCTCATTCGAGAGACAGAGAAAGAGAGATCCTGTAATAAGATGAGAAAACCTTTATTTGTCCCAAAATGGAGACATTTCTAATCTCCAGCAGCAAAATTGAAAGTCATAGTCGATGGTTTTCGACAAGGAAAAAAAAAAAAAATCCCACTGACTAGCTGCCCCCCGCGAACTGTGACCTCACGCTGAAGCGTGCTGTTGTGTGCAAGCAGAAGAGTATGTCGACGTACGTGGCGGACTGCTACGACGGCATCGCCGTCTTCCTGTGCATCCACATCATTCTGCGCTTCCGAGCCATCGCCGCCAAGAGGAACATTCCGGCTCTGGACAAGTGAGCGCGCCTGCGTCCGCGCGTTGGGTGGCCGGGCCCTGACCGCCGCTGTGTGTGTGTGTGTGTGTGTGTGTGTGTGTGTGTGTGTGTGTGTGTGTGTGTGTGTGTGTGTGTGTGTGTGTGTGTGTGTGTGTGTGTGTGTGTGTGTGTGTGTGTGTGTGT
>CAAKHF010023622.1:0-30049 GCA_901007745.1 Hippocampus kuda | reverse complement strand
CACACACACACACACAAACACACAGACACACACACACACACACACACACACACACAGTCCAGTGATGCTTGATTGCTCCACATATAATCACACAAGTCAAACCAGCAGGTTAGAGCTGGGTTGATGTAAATTGATTTTGCCGTTATAAAAGTGAAATGCTAATTGCTCCCTTGCCTTACTCTGCGGTTGCCTTAAGCCTTAATATTCTTAACATTTGGAGAACTGAAAGATTGTAACGGCCAACAACAACTTCAAGTCTTATTTCTTCCATTCGATGTTGTGATAGAAAACATCAAATCCTATGATAAGTGTTGTCACCGGATCGAGTTTGTCCGATATGGTTGGAAACGCTGCTAAGCACAGCGGGAAGGCGCCAAGGCTCGGATGTGGACTCTTGTTTACTTCAAGGTGCGAATTGTTTTTGTTCACACTATTCCCACAACACCCTTCCAACCTTTTTCGGCCAGAGTGGTGAGAGAGAAACATGTCAGGCTTGCGTGTCTTATATGAGCATGTTGATTTGTGACGGGTAACACACAGAACCTAAAACTCTTGAAGATTTAAACCTTTCATGCACCCCTGTAACCTGATAACATGATAAGCTGTCCACGGTAGTAACCGCTGTCCCTAAAAGGGTTCAACAATAAAACATAATACAGTGATCCCTCGCTATTTCGCAGTTCGTTTATCGCGGCTTTGGTGCATCACGGATTTTTTCAAACATTCATATATATATATATATATATATATATATATATATATATATATATATATATATATATATATATATATATATATATATATATATATATATATATATATATTTTTTTTTTAAAGTCCGCAAAAATCAGTGTCTAAGTGTTGTTTACTATGCGTGCTAGTGTGTGCATCTACGTGGGGCAAGTGTGTATGCGTGCAAGCGTGTGTGTTAGTTAGCTCAAGCGCAAAGGCCCACGTGGGGCAATTTTTTTTTATATGTATGTTAATTGGTCGCTACTTCGCAGATTTTCGTTTATTTTGGGCCCCTATTAACCGCGATAAACGAGGGATTACTGTACCAAACCAATGAAACAGAAAACAATTGTAAGAATGAAATAAAACAAAAAGTTGGCAACTCATACGCATGGTCAGCTCATGTCAAATTCTGCGAGCCACTATAACAAAGTCCTTTTCCTTTTTAGTGAATGAAGGAGTTTGTATGACCCCTCTCCGTCTCCCGAAAAAGATGTGAGAACTGCCACCTACGTTTGGTTTACATTATCGCTGAGCGAAAAGAGCCATTTGTTGGAAATTAAAGGTTAAATTCACAACAGGGTGTATACATGGTGAACATCTTGTGCTTACCCTTTTACATTGGAGGCTGTTAATCTTGGGATACTTCTTGCAAATACTAACCATATGTCGGGTTAATATCCACACTAACCTTTATGCTTCCAGACGCCCACAGACAGCTGAATTTGAGGCGCTGACTTGAAGGAACAAAACAAGCTTCCTAACGATAGGCTCTCGCTCTCCATGACTAAATTATTGCGCTCGATTGATTACGTTCTTAAAGTGTCTCAGCATGGGGAGATTTTCCCCAACAAGATATTCAATACAACGACGCACTTCATGATTGGGATGGGAATGATATTGTTCTCGGCGCTGAGGAAATAACGGGAACAAATGAATTACAGTGAGGTGCCACTCGAAGTCACGCAATTTAGGTTCAAATGATAGCCTACGTGTACGTCGTCCGACTTTGTTTATATTTCTTATCAAACCGGTTGGAGTTTGGAATGAAAGCTGACAGGCGCCGATAAATCCTAGCAAATTATGAATCGATAAACAAATGCATTCTAAATGATGACTAATGGCCCGGTGGCCATAAACTAACACAAGCACAGCTCAGCAGGCCGTTTGGTTTCATGGCCGTGCAAAATAAACAGACACGTTTCTTTCACAGTGCTAATAAATTTCCCTGAAAAACTCAAAGAGCGGCCCATCTGCTTCAAATAATTTTTAATTTCCTTTTCTGTCCTGTCCCCATTAGGTATTCCACAGGGATATTCCCACAATTCTTTCATTTACCTCCTCCCATATGCATCCAATTACCTTTCCCCTGCATCAGGTCGGTTGCCTGGTCTCTCTCTCTCGAGTACAGTGTAAAATACCCCCACCTGCACCTTAAGCAAACTTTATGCTTGTTTTATTATCTGTGAGAGGCAGTGAGTCATTTGTGCTCTGGTGGATTTGGGGCTGGGCCTTCGGTTTTGATGTGTTCTGGCTTTGGCCACACTTGCACACCCCCCCCCCAACCTCCTTTTGCTTTCCCGTTCCTTACAGGCCGATCTGCTGGCTGAATGTTCCAGCAGATGTTCTCCAATCAGTCAGGCAGTCCATGAAGGGAACCGGTAACTGCGTCAAAATCAAAAACTAGGGCAAAGGAAACCACGACTTTGGGTGGCCTTTAAAACAAAGTCGTCCCCATCCCACTGTATGAACAGTAGCAATCAGTGCACGGCACATTTTGAGATTCTCATGATAGCGAGCTGAGTCCAAATCAAGGTTATTGGAGTTCATGAAAAAGGATTGTTCAATATCACGCAGCAACTTAGTAGGAGTTGAGAAAGAAAAAAAATTGTTGTCAAAATAAACCACAACAAATTTCCCAATTTTTCCAGCGCATTCATGTACTGTAATACCATTTCATATGGAAAATGCGACAGAGTCGCCAATGCGATTTTTAGCCAGTTATTGAACACTTGGTGCAGAGTAAAACACAAACACAATGATCACATACACAGTAGCTGCTGTTATCCACAACTCACGCCCATACACTCACACACAGACATCAAATGCCAACCCAACAGGCCCCACCTCTTAAAGGCCCAGATCCGTCAAACAGATTTTACAATATGTACGGTACTTTATATCCATTTCATTTTGTGCGTTTGTGCGTGTGTGTGTGTGTGTGTGTGTGTGTGTGTGTGTGTGTTGAAATACAGTACCGTATTTTCACACACCTAAAAAAAGCCTTCCATTTTCTTAAAAGCTCACAGCACGCCTTCAAATCCGATGCGCCTTGTGTATGGTCATTCCGGTAATATTTCGACCCCAAAATGTCTCCTTGCTCGAAACATGCTGACAACGCAGAGTTCAAACTGAAGGCGATCGGTTACGCAGTTGAACACGGAAATAGAGCAGCGGCAAGAGAGTTCAGCGTTAACGAGTCAATGTTATAACTTGCTGCTGGTTAAGTAAATTGTGTCGCTGCTTTATTAAATAAGTTTTACTGACATCTGATCGTTCTGTTGGTGTTTCTTTGAACATAGCTCCATCTAGTGGATGCATTGTAATTGCGTCTTATAATGCGGTGCGCCCAATGTATGAAAAAAAAAAGACAAAATAGGCCATTCATTGAAGGTGCGCCTCATAATCCAGTGCGCCTTTTCGTGTGGAAAATACGGTATACAGTATTTACACTGTGTTTGAAAAAAAAAATCTGTAGAACGAGAGCCACAGTACAGAGCCACAATACATGAGTGCGAAGGGAACTCTGCAGTGTCGGGATAACCGATTATTACTCACAGTGTTGTCACCGGCTTTTGAGCAAACTGGCCCGCAGGAACGAAGCACTGACCAGACGAATGGAGCTGCATGTCAACACATGGGCAGAGTGCATGTGTGCGCCGCAATATAATCGTCAGCACCTAGCTTTATGAGCGGGGGATTCTTGTGGAGCTTGCAATTTAATTAAGCGCGAGTAACAAATGTCAATAACTTTTGCAGAGAAACTGGGCTTGGGAGATGAACTTACAGGATCGGGCTGAAGGATTGCGGCAGACGAATTAAAAAGGGATGCAGTTTCAACGCAACGACCCCGGAGACAACGCTTCACCTATAAATACGGAGATTAATTATGACCGCTTAATTAATTGGTCTCTTAAAGATTTATACAAGCATATCCTCGCTACATGTTGAAAGAAAGAAAAGGATGGCGGGGGTATGATGGATTTGAATAAGTACCATGGATATAATTTACTTGCACAGCAGAGGATGAGAGGGCACTAAAGGGGGAGGGGTGCGTTCCTGGAGTTGACACTTTGACAACCGTGTGAAATTTAAGAAAGGCCAACCCGGTTTGTTTAAAATAAAAAAATAAAAAACTAAGCCCATGTGCTACATTTGTTGTCAATTTCCAAGAAGACAACATACCCACATACTTAAATGTCAAATAAGCTCTCATAGTGCCTGTAGTTTTGGCAAAAAAACTGTCGGATTTGAAACAGCATGGCTTTTGTTGGCAACAGTTACAACAGAACACAAAATGCTTCCTGCGGATTGCTCAACAGACATCTCACAGCGGGGACAATTGTGGGCTACAAGTCGATGCTCAACTTCGGGGCCAACACGACATTTCATCCGGGGCCACCGTGCTAATCTGGGGACCTCACCGATATTTCATAGGACTCTTTACAGCTCCCCAGGCAACGGATGCTTTACTGTCAGTGCCCTGTCAGGACGATGGATGAAAGAGCAGTCCACCTAGAGCTCATCCTCCTTTCAGTGTTATCTTACATTGGAACATGCTTGAGGTTTGACATCCTTGTCCAGCAAGGAGATTGTTATTGGTTTTCATAGAAGCAATACGGACAAAAATGGGACATTGTTGGATGAAATGGAAATTGTATTATTTACGATATCGCTATTAGGGATGGGAACTGAAAACCGGTTCCTTTTAAAAGCGGGTCCCCAGTAATTTGACTCCAAGGAGCCGTTTGTATGCTTGCCGGACGATTCCGGTTAGCTCTTGCTCTTGTGTTGCAAATGAGTGACACGCAAGAAGTGTATTTTGGTTCTCAGCTTTTACAACATGGCATCAAGTTTTGCTTCTTGCAAAGTGATGCTTTCGTCAAACGGGGAGATGTCGAATATGCAGAAATCGATCTGTGCTATATAACAAATCATCGTTCATATTCTGATTTTGATGTGTGGGGTATTACGTTCGCTCTGTTGCTATAGCAATGAAGCATCGAGAAAAAAAACAACAACAGTAGACTTCCTGTTTTGTCGGCCTCGTGCCTTGAGCCATTTTCACACTGCACTCGCTCAATGTAGGCGGCGGTGTGCGGCATTAGGACGTCTACTGTGATGGCAAGGCTCCTTGAATTAAAAAAAAAGTTCTATTCGACGTCATACAAGCACTTTCAACAGGAGACGGGCTGGTCGAGGGATCAAGTGCTATTTTGGCTGGCTTATTTAGAAGTAACGGCATGAGGAGAATGGCGGAAGCATTAACCCCTTCATGCACCCTGTCACCTGACAACATAATAAACTGTCCACTGTAGTAACCTCTGCCCCTGAAAGGGTTCATAAATGCGGTGTCTCAGGGCGCCCAGTTTTGGGACACTTGAGAGATGACATCCATTGACGTCTTCAAGATGGCACTGCTCCCTCCTCAGTCTGAAAAAACTTCTCAAAGCGGTCTTGGTGAAACTGTTGTTTCATAAACGAGATTAAACGCTCCAAGTTCCCGCCGAGCCATTAGTCAAGGATGCGGCAATTCCCATTTCTGTTGCTCGTCTCCTCCTTCTCCTTCTTAATTAAAAGGAGCCAACAATGAATGTTACATCTTGTGAGGATAAAGCGAGCATTTCCTTGATAAATAAATTGCCAATCAATTCATAATTTTTTTTTAGGGGATGGGAAAATTTCACTCTGAATGTTCTGAACTCCTGTTTTGAAGCCAGTGTCCTGGTGAGGAAAATACTATAATGCTGTCATGAGGAACAGTGAGAAAGGTACCCTGACCAATTTTGACTTTGCTGCTGGTTGCCGCAATGTTGTGCACCCAATTTTTTCCACAATTGGTCCAAGACATTTAACCAATCATTCCTGCATGAATAACAATTTTCAAATGTGT
The DNA here is from genome assembly GCA_901007745.1 of Hippocampus kuda. Classification (NCBI taxonomy): domain Eukaryota; kingdom Metazoa; phylum Chordata; class Actinopteri; order Syngnathiformes; family Syngnathidae; genus Hippocampus; species Hippocampus kuda. The sequence continues at coordinate 24,144 of CAAKHF010023622.1, read as the reverse complement.
CAGAGTGTGAACGCTCATTTCCTCAGTTCTGTACAGTATTGGACATGAATGGGGCATGTAAGTGCCCTCCCTCCCAAAATTCTGGAATTTCCCTTTTACTGTCACTAGTCTTGACCACGAGGGTAAAGATGTCCACTTCCAATGGTTTGCCGTCTCATCTCCCCGTCATAAAAGGTGTCTTCATTTCAATGAGTCTGTTTATTGGGATTTTAGCGCCACGCTCGGGCAAGTTCCTCACTCTTTGAATGTGATCTAAAGTGTCAGTCAAAATAGCACTGGGTAAGCACCAGTTGACACGCGAGGATGAGAGGCATCAGGGGCATGGCTGTCCCAGGGGTTGGGGGGGTGGTTCCAGTTTCATAGTTGCATGATTGGGGCTGCCAACCTGACAGGCCCACCTGCCCGGTGGCTGTAGCCAGCTGGCCAACAACATGATTAACGGCCTGTATAAACGCACTCAGCGGGGCCTCGCACACATTTGTGCATTCAGTCACACGTAGACGTGTTACTTGACGCTCGAGCCTGTTACAGGGTGGAGGCTCACACCCGGGCAGGAATGACATCCATAACTATTTAGTGCGACAACCCTGCGCTGTTATCACTTTTCAAACCGAGAGACTGGCTCTTGTCAATAGACACGTTATTCAGAAAGATCAGTGGAGCAGATTTATGCACTGTGGTATGAAACAAAAAAAAAAGTGGTGATGGTGGTAGTGGTGTGGGAGCAGGGGGGATTACACCCAAACCTGGATTCCATATCTGCCTTGAGCTCTTCACCCTCTGATTCTTCCATAAAAAAGAAAATGACATCATAAAGCGTAAACTGGGCTTCATATCAGACCCCAGCTCTAATCCCTTAGAGCTTTTTCACTACCTTTGATTTTCATTTTTCAAGGGCGGCGTTTATTCATCTCATGGCGGAGCGTAAAAACATGCACTGTGAAAACCCTCCATCATTTCTTCCCAGAAGAGCAAGGTCGCTGAATGAATGAAACAGACCTAATGCCCGACTTGCTCTCCGCAGACCTCTTCGTATTCTCTTTTCAGAACCCGAAATTATTTGTATACATTCGTTTATAGATTTCCGACTTATTTGCGGTAAAGAAGCGAAATGCATCAATGACAAAATCAGGCTTTAAATGTTGATAATTATCTAATTCTACCGTTTACGTGCTTCGGACTACTGCGTAAGTTAGCAGCAGTACTCAAATGGGCAGATGTTTGAAAATGAAGAGTCGTGAGTATGTACTTATGTCTTATATCAATCTCGACCAATGACAACATCATGGTCATACAAGTTCATGCTACTGTTCAGGTGCTTTGCTGGAACCTAACTAGGTTATTAGAGTTGCTGACCTAAAGTCAAAGCACCGGAGAACATTTGGCATTATTTTGTTGGGCATGACCAAAAACTGTTATGTGCTTTGGTGCTGCTGTTTTGATGAACAACAGAACTCAACTGGCCAGTTGGAAGTTGATACGCATTAACAGAGTTGATACACATAAACATTTATACACCAGTGAAGGAAAAAAAAAAAATCGGAATTTTTGTTTTGTGTTCATGACATGTCAAAATGTTTCTGTCCTACAGTGCTGCTTTTGTTTTCGTGACTAGCTATACTAAACGGGAAGTTAGCCAGTCACATTTTTGCAATCTATGTCATGACAGTGACGACCAGTTTTTGTTTTCCTGATGAGGATACGGCAGGGGGGCATCTATCTGGGGAGAGGTTCCAATGACCCGGCATCTATTCGAGTCGAGGAGAAAATTATGTTTTTCTCCAATTGCAAGAAAGTGGATATCCGCAATTCCTTGCTCCTAGCTACAACACGATTATATGTCTATAAATATTCATATTCACATGCTTTATTTAAGAGTGTAGTCAAATGAACATGCTCGACAATGTCACATTCAATCACAGACTTCAGCAGGTACACCGGAACAAAAGCTGGCGCCAAACTGAAATTGATGGAAATATTACAAATGCTGCTTAGAATGACATCCAAAATGTGTTAATTATGTCAGGACCAATAAGGAAACCCAGTGGTTGAGTATTAGTATTCTGTGGAGGGTACTTGGGGGCGGAAAAAAAAATAGGTACTTGGCGATATTCGTTTTTATCCCTCCCGTGAAACACCGCAGGCCATACCATTGCTCCAAGTCCAATTAATAACTACACCTCATACATATTAAACGACAACATTTTCTAATTGCATTCATCACCAAAACCCTCACTTAAGTTCCCAGAGCATATTTATTATCACGCTAACCGGGTCTAAATTATTAAACCTTAATGATGTGGGCCTTGAAAATATGTTGTCCTTTATTTTCCCCGCAGAGGATCAATACCACACATTAGCTGCATAAATTAAGTAATACTTTACCTAGGCATGTTGCCGCTTTCAATATTCCCCTCTCGGTAAAAGTATTCTCACAGTCCGCTAGCTTGCGGGCGCCTCTGGGGAGGAGATGATGTAGTTTATTCTAATGAAAAAGCTAGCCGCTGCTAATGGTTTAAATGATACATTTGTGCAAGAACAGCAGAGAAAAATACACGCGCGAGATCGGGAGGAGAAAACAAGATAACTCACACTCCCGTGGGGATATGATGTCATCTGACACATAGAGTATGCCGAGGCTCCTTGGAGGCTTCACCAACGAGGAACACGGATGATATATGTGGGTCAGTAATAGGAATGGGCAATATACAATAAAGTCCATCACACTTAAAGGTTAATTACAACAGCCACAGTAGTCCTAGCTATTTATGACGAAAGTGGTTGTTATTAATCAACTTTAGAGTGCCTTGTAACATTATAAGGTGTAAAAGGCATAATGGTGTGACACTATGTAATCTCGGTCTTATTTAGGATACTTAAATAAGGCCTTTATTAGAATATTATCACGGGAAAAGTGCCAATTAGCATGGCTAATCCAAATTTTGAACGAGCTCCAATCAAAGACGCGCTTCGTCAGAATGAGCGATACATTCAGACTGAAGTCGCCAGCGTAATTTGAAGTAAGTGATGTCTTTAATTCGGAATCCTGCGTGTTATTATCTTTCCAACAGATCTAAATGGAACTCAGTGGGAGCAAGCCCTGCCTTTTTTTTTTTTTAAAGTAGCCTGGAGATAAACGGAGATGAGGGTGCATTGTCTCATCTCAAGCGCATCATCCATAACACCTCTCCTCGGAGTGACTTCAATTACATTAACAAGCTAAATGCTTGTTTGAAAGGGGGAGGGGGGGCGTTTAGAGGTAAAAACACAGAGGGAGGGTACAAAGGTAAAGCCCGTGACTGATGACACGCCGGTCGAGGAAACACAGAAGACGGAATGCATCCGAACGCGATAGCCTTGATATTTGCCAGAAAAAAGCGCTGTATCTCCCGCTACTAGGATAAATTCCCGCCGATCGCTAATTGTGCGATTCTTCTTGTCTACATCAACTTCAGCCCGACAGGTTATTTCAGCTTGTTATCGGGAAAACATTTATCCACTTGGAATTATTACTGTGCTAGAGCCTCTGGTGAAAGGCAAACACTAGTGAATCTTGTAGAGTTATGGTCGGGCCTTTCCTCATTAGATGGCCAATCGACTGGCAGAGCGGAGGGGCCCAATCGGCGTCTTTTATTGAGTGTTAAGGCGACATCGGCTGACATTAACATCTCTTTGCTTCGTCGAGAGTGGCTCGAGAGAAAATGGCCGCCATAGATCGTGGCGCTGAGGAGCGGCACGCAAGGTCAGGCGGCTGGGAAGATGCTTCACGTGCAGGACATTGTCAAGAAAAAAAAAAAAGATGAAGGCGGAAAATAGAACGCAATGCGTCATTTTGATGAGTGTACGCCACACTCTGCTCTCTCTCGGGGTAGAGAACTCACCAGAAACCAACCGAAACAAGGCAAGACACCTCATCTCATTTTGTGTGAATGGACTTTATCGAGCACTGTTGAGAATAAAACACTGCCGCAACAAAACCGCGGTGGCTGCCGAGGAACGCTTTTCATTCAGCGGCAATTACAGTCCCCACACCTGGCAGCGCACGAGACATCCCAATCCCTAACAACGTCGCAGAGGAACACTCCTCCAAACTATCGCCCCAAATTGGCTCTGTAGCGCCAACCCAATTAGGGCTGAAATATGGTAACTGCAGCGACCATTACGGAGGCGCCGAGATTGTGCCGCGAGAAGTGCACTAGGAGTAAGAGGGGGGTCCGCCTCGGGAATGATGGGTGGCGCCAACTTGTGCTGACACAGCAGAAAAGGGCACCATGATGAGGAGAGAGCAGATAGGCAAAAGAGGAATGACAAACACTCCTAGATAAATATCCTGTGGCCATATATTAAAGGAAGGACAAGAATTATTAAGTTTCCAGCTGAGGACTACAATTTCATTTCCTTGATGTCAACTCTGGCTCTTGCAAAGTTTTTTTTTCATGCTAAAACACGGCTGGTGCTGAATTCCAAAAATGTATTGTTCACATTTCGTTCCTTTGCAAAGTAGCCGTAGCCACTGCTCAAATACATCATAAATGGGTGGGAATCGCTGCGTCAACCACGAGCTTGAAGTCAACTAATTGCTAATGACGTGTTTTTTGGAATCTTTGGTCTCACTCGTTTGTGGCAAAATATATTCCACTGGACAATATCGCTTTGTGGCACAGTAAAATGCCCAGCCAACAAGCCGACATAGTCATCATACGTGTACACTATCCTGAGAGCACAAAAACTGCTCTGGTTGTTGTTGATCTTAGCTGTTCAACTCACGTTGTTAGCTTTAGCTATTCGGATGTACGCTAGTCTTAAAAGATTCATACTCGTTGGATCACAGAACTCTGAGAGGAAATTAATCTCAGTGGACTCATCTTTTCCTGCAAACAAGCTATAATCCATCCTTCTCGGTCTCCAAAATATGTTCTATAATGCGCCAACAACAACTGTGTGCTAACGAGAACTTTATTCACCAAACAATAGGCAACAACATCACAACACTGTCACTTGATGACACTGATGTCAATGTCGTCGTACTTGCAGCAGTACGATGGGCTCATTGAAGAAAAATAACTGCAGGATTCTAAATTCAGCATAATCGTACATTGCATGATTAATCATTTGTTTTTATTTGCTTCCATGCCAGTCCGTCAAAATATGTTATGATGAGAAGCCGATCAATGACGTCATTGTTATCGACATCAATTGGACTTTCAACGTATTAGCGTTGACTACAAAAATCCCTTGTCGTGCCAGAACTGGTTTACATATAAAAAAAGGAATGTTAACGCTGTAAAATATATATTTAATTATGTCTTTACTGCTGTGCTAGTGTAGGCTAGCGATAGCGTTCTGACTTGCCTACAAATTCAGGTTACATCACCGTCGTCATAAACAGGTGTCATAAACAGAGGACACCATGTATATATTAAAACTTGACCGAGAGAAAGCCTCTTGTACATGTAATTAAGTGATAACTCAGACATGCAGTGTTGACAGTACATGGGTGCGATGTTTAAGAGTCATTCCTTGCTACCAAAGGATATTGGAGCAAACCTGCAAAACAAACTGCCACTCCTATCTTTCTCTCTTTCTTTCTTCCTGGAGAGCTTGCGGTGGCTTACATGTGTTCCTGACAGCAGAGTAACTAATGTCCCCCGTGCCGGCAAAGGATTCTGATTTGATATAAGCATTCAAAGCTGTCTGCTTTGAGATATGGCGTCCGTCACCTTCCGCTACGATTGATTCCCCCTCGGCCTTAAATGCAGTGCTTGCAATGCAAGCCAAGGACGTTCGCCTGCCTGGTCAAGTAATGACAATCGTCTTTAAGAAATAATGGCCCCGGCGTCCCGTTTGAAAAGTTGCCGGGCCGCATCCAATAATGAATTCCTGCTGGATGACACATTGATGTATTCCTATTCTTCAGACGGGATACTGTAGCTGCAGTTTAATTGACAAGAAATGAATTCAGGAGGCTGGGGAGGCAAGGCAGGGGATGAGATGGCGAGCGGGAGGAGGCAGGAAAGGGGACTAAATTCTGTGTGATCAGCAAGGTTTCAAACAATCATTGGCCAAGTGAAGTCTCTGCCGTATCTATAAGTCACCGTGTTTTATAGGCCATTACGATCTCCAGAGAAGGGCCGCGTTGAGACCACGGCTTTTTGTCGAAATTAAAATGTCAGAGTGGAAGAAATAGAACAAAACAGGGAATCTGCAATTAATTACCCGGCCATAAAAATTCAATAATCAGTCGGCGATGCTGTTTTGCCGCGAAGCAGTAGTCCAAATCTCGGCGAACTGGAATGGAATACATTCATCTCGCCAAATTACATTTCTAATGTACAAGGGGATAGAGCAAAGAGGGAGGGAACTCAGGTGCACGAGCTGTAATTTACTACACCGAGTTAAGTGTCGAAAGGGAAAACCAATGCAAACATCCAAATACAAGAAACAAGGCATGGCTCATTCTATAACATCCCTGGCACCGTTGACACGGTTAATGCGTTTTACCTTGAATTCGAATCAACTTTCAAATGTGCCAGCGGGCCTCAGGTAATTGCTCTTAATGATTTTCAGCATCACACATGTCGTCAGCGTGCGCCGACGGCTATTCAACAGTTTAAGTGTTGTTAATGCTCGGGAAGAGACCGTGTAATGTTCACTGAAGCCTTTGACAAATGAACCGGACGGGAGACTGTGCGGCAAAAGGGGAGGATGCGTTCAGACCGGACACAAATTTATGGAGAGAAATGGCTCCCTGGATAATGAAGATGTCCAAATGGTAAATGTAGTCCATTAAAATATGATCTCATTGTTATATTTCACATTGATAGAGAACATCGACTCCTGTTTACCACGATGAACTGCATGATAGTGGACTGTACACAAAGCCATGATCACTCGCCTGTCGTGTTGTCATCTAATGCAGGTCGTGAGGACGACTTTGTTGTTCAACAAGCATCCCATCCATGCATTCAATGACTTGGATTTGCAGGTTATTTTACATCAATAACTTTGACCAATATGACATTTCCTTAACATTGAGGGAAATTGTAAATTGTAGCTGCCTGGAAAAACTGGAACTTTTTCCATCTTATTTTTTCCTGTGACACCGTTCTGGGTCACTGGCAGCAACAGGAAATGGGTGTGACACGTCGGCCCGTCATTTTCCCACCTAAGACGCAGTTTCGTACAGGCGAAGTATTCCTCTGGGAATTTCACAATTGCGGGACAAGGATGTGAAGTTCAACATTCGACACCTGACACTCCCGTCCTCCCCCAAACGTGGCCGTCTGACAAGTATTTTACGCATGGCACCAAACATGTGCCAAGACATTGTCACGCATGTTACTGTATAGTCAGGCACCGGCAGATATACTCCAGATTATCTCTTATGATTGTACCATCCTGTTGTAAAATTAACTTGTGTCCCTGAGGGAGTAGCCGAAATAGGAAACAAGTTGTGAAAGCTGTAGAGTATGTTGAAACCTATTCAAGTAGCGATGACTGCGCAATGTAATTTCTCTTCCACGACCCAAAAAACAGCCACTGTCGTACAGAGTACAGTATGCATCCAATGATCAATAGTTATTTTTCAGGACCAAAATGCAAATCCAGATCAAGTTTAATCTTTTGCAAAATCCCCCCCAAATGCTAATTTGGATAGCCAGACACCCGCTTTCATATATTTCAGATTTTAAGCTTTAAGCATTACTTGCTGAGTGACAGAAATGTTATCCTGTACGTCGGAAAAATTATGAAGCAAATTTGTGTGTCTTTGAACCAAGGCCAACGCTACCATATGGAAATGAGTTTCTTCTTTTTTTTTTCGGATTCTAACAGTAATAAAGCAAACGTCTTGGCAGAATTAATTCAATACGAACGTGATCTTTGCTTCTTTGTTCAGGCATCTTTACAACGTTCATTCGCGTCAAGGTGACAGAAGGGCATGGACAGGCAGTGTTTAGGACGCCTTGTAGACACGAGTCGCAACCAGCACGCAGGGTGACCTGAAGGGGAAGGAGGAGTGGTTTTTAATTTAAGGAATGCGGCGGCGCCATATTTCACTCTCTCTTGTTGTCTCACATTATCTTGGTAAACATCCCGGGAACTAATATGATACATTTCCGAGGCGGCAGTGTTTCATCCTGCTCCCGGTGTGATTGATGAACGACGGCGGGATGAAACCGGGACAGAGATTTATAGCGCTCCTGTGAGCGGAATATGTATGATTATCAGCTGTGTGGCGAAGGCGGCTCAGTTTGAGTGATAGGCACACGGACAGAAATCTACTAAATGACTCCATTCCCCCTGAGAAGTCACAGGAGGAGTTTTATTTCATGCCGTCCCTCATTTCGGGCCCTCTCGGAGCGAGTGCTGCGAGATGAGCCCGAGACTAAAACCCTCAAACCTAAATCACGTCATATGAATGGAGTTATGCATATCATGCGCATCCTGCTTTGGCGCAATCTTTCTTCTTACACAAGGTTTTGAGACTATTGGAGAAAAAAATAATAATAAAGCAACTCGCCATCACCAGATAGTGTCTTTGTCCGCACCACAGACACATCGGTTAGTGAGATTTAAAGTGTATGCGGAATCATAGTTATATGTTTAACTTTAATATGGTTTCTGACTCTCTCTCTCTCTCTCTCTCTCTCTCGCAAACAACTAACTTTTATAAGTTGAACACTTACTCTCTCTTACATTGAGCAGCTGTTAGCAGCTAATCTGATGCTAACTGCTAATAGCACACTCACTTCCACCCATTATTTGTAACATTGATTCTCTTCCCACATTCAAAACCCAGCTCAAAACCCACCTATTCAGACTTGCTTATTCCACTTAAATTTATCTCTTTTATTTATAATTTTATCTGTGGTTTTATTGTTTGCTCTTGCCTGTAAAGTGTCCTTGAGTGTTGTGAAAGGCACTTACAAATAAAATGTATTATTATTTTTATTACTTGTTTGCAGCCCTGCTATTTCTAGCATCAACCCCCACAAGAAAACTCGCCTGACTGTCAGACACGTACTAGAATCTTCTTCAGCTACTTGCAGTCATCGATGAGGAGAAAAAAAAATCAAGAAAACTATGCGAGTATCCTGTTTGTGGGAGCGTCATTCTAGCTAGCACATTATTTAAGAGTTAGGTCATTTTTTTAGCACATGTTGGGGGCTGCGCCAAACACTGTCAAGCAGTGTGAAAAGGGAGTGTAGCTTAAAAAAAAACAACAACAAAAAACCATTGGGAATGGCCGGTCTGAATTCATCATCTGGTGTAAAGTGACAGTAGTTCCCAGCGTGAAAAGTGATGAACAATAATTCCGTCTAACCTCTGATTTACTTTTAATACCTATTGGCATCTTTGAGTGCCGCGAACATCCATCCATCCATTAGCCGTGCCGCCTTGAACAGTCGGCTCCTAATTGATCGATAGGATGTCACCATAAATCTAAAATCCCATGCGCTTTATTGATTCTCGCAGGGTGCTCGCCGCTTCTCTGCATACACGATCGTCTCGTTCCACCAGGCGTGTTTTTAGCCACGCCATGGCATTATAATGCAAACTGCACGGCTTTCCGCATCGATGAATTACTGACTGGAATGGCATGAAAGACACCCCGGAGAGGACTTGATTTCCTATTCACTTTAATTTACGTTTACACAAGGATCATAAATATCACTAATGCACGGGAATAGCGTGGTCAGAGTGTTTGTTTCCTTCAATGCATTTGCTTGCTAAGACTGCGAACCGACACTCAATTGTCAAAATGGCGTTAGATTTTTAACAAATGTTAAATGAAATTAGTTACTTTCAAGAAGTGCGGCCACGCAGAATTTAAATGTCTTTTATTAGCATCACTAAAAGGGTTAGCAATTTGTTGCACTCAGTTTGATATTAGCAAGCTAGCGGCTTCGAGAGAAGCATTCTAGTCTATTGTTAGTTTCTCTTTAACTCACAAAAATGACAATTACTGTTGACAATTTAATGACAATTAAATATCTATGCACTGCATATTACCGATGTATGAGATTAGTGTGTTAACTGTCCGTATACAAACATTTAAGCATTGTACTGTGGAAAACATTTTGGTTGAATTTACTGAATGTTATTTCGTCAAATAGTTGCACAAACTAAAATCATCTGGATCCAGATTTTATTTTGTGCAACCACTTGACAAAATAAGACCTTTGCCCACAAAATAAGATAAGGCAGTTTCAGACAAACCCCGTCACATTTACGAGTTACCACTCATATGCACTATATCATACAGTGAGGGATACTACAAGATGGCTAACACTTAACAGACTGTCATAATTACGCAATAAGTCAGGCACAAATTTAGGCAGAGCCATGAGAAGAAAAAAAAAAGCACAAATGTTGGCTTCCCGGCGGGAAAAACACAGATGTGACTCATTAATTTTATCACAGATCAGTTCCATTTTGAGTTACAGTTTGCCATTTTAGCCAGCAAACGTGTGTAATTACCTCACCGAAATAGAATGAGCCTATCACTGAAGACATGAATTAGAGTATTACAGAGAAAAATAAATCATGTTCCAGACAGTGCCCCCCCCACCCCAAAAAAAAAAAAAAACTACAGTGCAGTTTTGTGCAAGGGAATTCATCTCTGGAAAAGTGCGACAAAGCACGCATTCACTTGTGTACAGTAGGCCTCCATGCACACGAGAAATGACCCTAGCCGAGTCCATGTGACTGTGGAGCGTGGCCAAGCATAAGTTGCACACGGTGGAACAATGAGAGGGCCAGTTGTCACATAATTCTAATTCAATAACAATCTCACATGGTCTCAACAAGGCCTCGCGGCACTTATTAATGCAATTGTTCTAGTGCGGTGATGAAGCGGCAGCAAATCATGTTGAAACTTGGATGACAGGTTGTGAGGGTTCGCAGATGTCGCTTGAAGACCCAAATGCTGAAAACTTTGAGCAAGATTTTTATTTTTAAGGACGTGTTTATTGTCGAAGGCCAGGAATGTGAATGAAGGACGAGGGCGAGCGTACAGTGGAAGGTCGAAAAGAACGCCATCTTTTCCATGACGCCGGTTTACTTCCGAGTAGCTCTTGCTTCAAAACTATTTTTCCCCAAGTAATGTGATAATGTAAAGTGAAGTCATTCATTCTAGTTTCCGACTGTCACAATCATCAAAGCATTATCAATTGCAGGCCATGTTTCATTCCGATTATGAGTGCTGGCAAGTACAGGTGAGGTCGTACAAATGCTTCATTACTATTTTTCAGCATACTTTTCAGGTACATGTATTTGAGTCTTTACTTTTCTGAAGACTTTTTACTTTGACGGAATGGATTTGAAACCAGACATACGTAACACTATAAAAGAAAGAGAAAAGTCAACCGTGGTTAACTTCACAGGAAAGGTGGACAGTATTTCCAAATATAGCATTTTTTTTTGTAAAAAGTATCGAGTCTAATCATCACTGATACTTTTACTAGTTTACACAAGTACCAGTATGTGTGCTTACCTTTTCCCACCTCTGCACTTTATTCAAAAGATAAAATGAGGAATAAACCAGAGAGTTTATAATAAAGCAAAATAAAACACTAAAAACCGCTCACGCCTTTGAAAACAACTGAGAGAGACTTTTATGGAAAAGCATCCTGTACACTGTAGAAATGTGTCATCGAGTTTCTCTGATCTTTTTCATCTGTGTCGTTTATGCTTTTTAATTTAGTAATTGTATTGTTCATATTGTACTGAAACACCCTTTGTTTCAGTAATTCCCTTTGGTTATCATCACAAAAATGGTCCCTTCTGTGGTGGCATGAAGAAAATAAATAAATAAATAAATAAATAAAGGAAAAAGCCAAAGAAAAAGCTCAGAGGTTCATTTCGCTGACATTTTATACGGTGCTCGACTGCGGATGATGATTATCAAATCACATCCATTGTTCGTCCGAAGAAAGTGTTGACAGTTTGAGGTTAACCATTTCCAAAATGGAGGCCCCCCGAGAGAGAAACAATGCCCTCTGTAGACACCAGCGCCACTCCCCTGGCTGCTCTTGTTTCATCTCGCTCTTTCAATGATGTATGTGTGACAGGGGGAGCTCCAGTAAAACCCGCGCATATATGCCAAAATACATTTTACAAGCACTGCTCTAATCAGGCTGCAGCCAGAGGCTCATAAATTGCTTCAGTGTGTCTGGAGCTGGTGAACAAATGCAGCTTATGGTCCCTGCTGAGGCTCGGATATACAGCAGGCCACGCTCCCTCCGAATGATGTTTGTGAGCAATGGAGGGAGGAACAATGCAGTGCCTTTATATCAAAAAAAAAAAAAAAAAAAAAGTGACAAGGACAATTATTTATGCGCCTGTTTAATCAGCTGAGTGCATGTAGGCAAATGTTTGCATATCACCATGTGTCGTCGCCGCATGTAATAGCATGAGTACACGTCCCGGCATTGGGATGCCTCGCAAATGTCGAAAGCTGCGGTGATGTCGGCATTTAGCTATCACTGCAGGAATCGTCAAACGGTTGCGGGGGGGATTGGGGGTGAGGGTGGCGATAAATGCCTGCTCTTTATGGATTACCCCAATGATTTGTGTCGCTTCAGCAGGTAGAACAGTCACCAAGCTGGCCAGGTGGTTGTTGTGCACTTTTTCATAGGCGGCGGTAACCTTCAGTGTCCTCCGCTGACAGGAAATGCAGTTTATCAAATCGGGGGACGACACCGGCGGGCGGTGATATATATGCAGGACTGTACGTCCCGAGATAACTCTTAATAGCGCCGGGTCCTGTTCCTTCTCTGCTTTTCGGGGGGGTTTTTGTTTTTTATTCAACCAACAGGGAAATTCCTGAGGCAGGAGAAGCTGATCAAATAAAATAACGCTTTTAAGTTTGCGCCAGAGTCCCAAAATGACTTCAGCGAGCCCTCAAGTGGCATCTAAGAATGAAATAAAGGCACCTTGTCATCTCATTAAAGCAGCGTAAGTGTAATCCCTGTCGTTGCTATTTGATTTTTAGCCGGGCTGCACACCAGACAAATGCATCTCCGATTTCCAATGCCGACATTGTGGAGAGGAATAATGAAACAGCACTGAACTCTGCAAGAAAGATTTTAAATACAAAGAAATAAGTGTGGGAGAAGTGAACTGCAACATGGGCTATAAAAGTCGTCCTTCAGGATCAACTTGCAGCTGCTTGTTTACAAAGTATGCAACTTACGAATTGATTGAATATCAGTGACCATCCTTGACTGTTTCTATTGTACTACATTACTGTAGTTCACTATAACAAATGAACTAAGTCAACGATGGGCAATTAACATGCGGCCCGTGACCGAACTCTGAGTGGCCCGTTTGTACATCCAGACAAAAGGGGAAAAATCCATCCATCAATCCATTTTCTAATCCGTTTATACCCATGAGGGTCGCGGGTGTGCTGGAGCTCATCCCAGCCATCTTTGGGCAGGAGCAGGGTTCACCCTGAAATGGTTGCCACACAGACGAACAACCATTCGCGGTCACAATCTCACCTAGGGACAATTTAGACTGTTCCATTAACCTGCCATGCATGTTTTTGGAACGTGGGAGAAAACGAGACTACCCGGAGAAAAGCCACTCAGGCACGGGGAGAACATGCAAACCCCACACAGGAAGGCCGGAAGCCAGAATTGAACCCTGCACCTCTGCACTGTGAGGCCGATGTACGAACCAGTCAACCATTGTGCCGCCGGGGAAAATCCAAAATATGAAAAAAATATTGAAAAAAAGAAGTCTGCGAATCTGTGTGTCAACTGCAGTTTTGAGTTGTAATATAACTAACCAGCACTAGATGGCAGACATGTCTTAGTTGCAGTAACCTTGGGCGTTATACTGCCCTGTACTGCAACGTGTAAGCCGAATAATTTTTGTGAATTCCTTGAACGGTATTTTTTTGCCACCTAAGAGAGCCATTTACAGTACAATAAAAATACTACATTTGGTTATTTTATAGTTAGCTTGGAACTCTTTGTTGTTGAGTTAGGATAGCAAATCTTTTATAGCTGCATTGAAAACTGTACTTTGCGCTTATGCATGTATGTTGTCCATATTTCAAACATCCGTTTTGTCATATAGCTGCTTACGAAGTGCCGGTGAGATGTGTATTTCTTCAAAAGAAAACAAAAACGTGGTGACATTTTCAAGCTTTTAATAAGGTGCAGAACACCAAGTCTTTGCATTAATATGCATCACCAGTTTTCACCTTCAACATTTCCTGTTTTTTTGTTTGTTTTTTGTATATGCCACCAAATAAACTGCTGCATAGGAAAGCTCATAACCACTCAGTGTCCAGCTAGCTGGTGTCTATGAATTCCAAGATTTGTTGCCTTTTATTCAAAATGTAAGATAAGGTTGGGCTTATACACACACAGAACCCACACACACACCTTCTGCGTGGCCAGTCAATAAGCAGACTGCAACTTTGGCAGCGCTCTGTCTTATTTACAGGACGTTTGTAGCACTTGACATTTATCGTGGCTGCGGGGCCGTGAACTTCATGCAAACGCCACTGAAGCATTCAATGCCAAGGGCCCCGCGGCCCCGCCTCCCCCCCGCCCGGCGTCATCACAAGTCTTTTCACGCTAAGATAAATCACTCCCACTGGGCCCCGAGGGGAGGGCTGGAGGTGGGGGATGAGAGGACGGGGCGAGAGTTCAACCGGGGAAGACGGAAGAAGGCCGGTGAGACGGCCAGTCAGGGTTCAGAGAAAGGGGCCAGTAGCGTTGAAAGAATACCCGGAGGTTAACGCCAGCCCTGTTTCTCCCTCATTAATTGTTGGACGCAGTCGCAGAAATATCACGAACCATCAAGGCAACAGCATATGGTACGGGTAAATGATCTTTCGATCTCGGTGGGATGTAAATGCTCATCATGTGGTTTTCTTGGGTGGACTTATGGCCACAAGACATAAGAGCCCTCCTGAACCAATTGTGGATGTGATACATCTTGAAGCAGTTTTGGCTCACTTAGGAACAGGCAGTACATTAACGCCATCTCAAACAGCATCTTGCGTGGTGCTTTCCAATGAAGTGACGGATATGCCATCTATCGATCATGTTGGCCAGCGCTCAACAGGATCACAGGGTTGGATGTGTGTGGCTGGTTTCTGTCTTTTGGATGTCATGATGCGTCAAGAAGCTTGCCAACATACTATTTCCTATTCCTATTCTTTGTCAGACATCTTCATCTTGGAGGCCGTCTTACTTCAGTGTCATTTTCACACGGCACTTCACATTTTCCTACACTTGAATTACTGCTGTGACCATTACAATGATACTTGAAGAGGTTTTATGATGTGACAATCGAGAATGAATGACTCAACCTAGCATTGTTGGCCATGTTCGTCTACCCGCGTCACAGAACATATTTTTCGATTTAGGAGGTTCCATTGTGTAAGGAAATCATTACTTCTCCAATGATTTAAGAATGAATTTACAGATTGTTGACATAAATTAATCACATTGGGGGGCGGGGGGGGAAGCGCAATAAATTTTATAATCCAGTAGAGAAAATGAAAGAAACATTCTATAATCCCCCAAATAGAATCCCCGATCCAGCTTTAGCCTGACAGTCTTTGGGTGGTTTGGCCCTCTCATAGGCAGAAAAGTACAAGCGCTAATGGTGGCAACGCATTAAAAATGGTTTCACTATAGAATGATGAATGCGGTTATGGCGCCCACCGAATCCTCTCAGCAGATTCCGTTAGGCCATATATCTTGCCCCGGTTCGACAAATAATAAATATAACTTCACGCAGGTCGCTATGATTCATTCCGATGCATTGGCCATAAATTACGCGAGTGGCTTTCAGATGCTTTTAACTTTGTCATGGCAGTAACTTACAAATCTTGGAAAAACGGACCACTTGACTATTAAGCGAAGTTAAGCAATGTGGGGGGAGGGAATCATAACGTTAATGCTTACCAATTCCAATGCTCGATGGTCTTGGAGAAGCACAAGAATGACAATGAGGAATGTGCTTGAGGCTTCAGTGGTGCGCCGATCCATCGTGATCTTGACTGAAATAAAAACACACAAGGTTGAACGTGAGTGAACATAGATTGATGGAACCGCAACATTTGTAGAACATTGAGTGACCGCGCATGCCGCAAAACTGGCAACCCCCGGCCACACACCAGGACTCGCGTGCAAAGTCCACCTCATTAAGCAATTATCACGAAGGGAATTCCAAAGATGATTAGATTTACATTCAAGGTCAACATGTAAGGTTTGCAACTCCGAGATAAGAGAGCAACATCTCACTGTCATCTGTCATTATAAAGCCTACAAATTTAGGGAAACTTTGTTAGCCCCACATTTTAACTCACCGATAGCTAGTCAAATAGGAACGATATTTCATCAGTTATGTCTAATTTAGAAGACAAAGTGCTAGACAACACAGACACTGGAAATCATACCATTAAAAACTGTGATTGTGAATGTGTTAGCATAGACATGTACAATCGCGATACATAGACTCCATCTTGAGTGAGTTCATAGGCACCAAGAACACTGAATGCTAATCTGATGATTACATTTGTTCATTCCTTAACAGTAGCTGTTACACACATGAACGATATTACATTTCAGTTATGTCTAATTGAGAAGACAAAGTGCTAGACAATACGGAGACTGGAAACCACCATTACCATTAAAAACTGTGATTGGCAATGTGTTAGCATGTCTATGCTAACACATTCATTGCGTTTGTTTATTCCTTATAATATTTTACATCACAGTAACACATTAGCAGGTGTAATGTAAACACACTGCAAATGTCAGGAAAACCTCCTCCGGGCTGAGTGTAAAAGGAAATGATCGATATATACTGGAACTGCAATGAGATGTATAAAAAAGGCTTTGGCCTCACCCAACCTGAACAACCCTGATGACACGTTTATTGGAAGTGTTCCAGAAGTGTTTACCGACGTAAATGGCAAACAAATGTGTTACGCTGCATATCCATTGCAAGGGAATGCTTCAAAACCTGTATGGATGTGTTGATTCAGCTTTCTGTCACACAACAGCCCGTGCTGAGGATGCAGCTTTCATAGATAGGATGGAGATAAATAGTGTAGACATTAGGTCATCTAAGTTAATATCCATGTGGGGCGGTTTTGGATCGCTGTTGTGCTGTGCTAGGGTGTTTCCACAACAGAAAAGTCTGTTTACAGTGCTGGCAAAATGCTTCCAGCAACCAAAGTAAATGAGGCATAATTGAGAGTGTTTCTTTCCTTTCAACTATTCGATCAAACTCAGGACACCTCGCATAGTCTGTCAACCTCCATCAGAAAGCTCAGCTCAGTAATTATGTCTTGGACACTTTTTGAGGGGCGAGAAAAAAAAAAATCAATAGACTGAGAACAAAGAACCTATAGCCCATCACTTAATTCTCTTATCACGATGATTTAGGGGAAGAGGAGGATGTTAAATAAGTGTAAATCTTTAGCTATGACTTTGAGGGTGCTTTATGGCACTTCTTACAGCATCTCCCAGACAGAATGTCCATACCTTGCACAGAGCACACAATTTATGGCTTTATTACCCTTTGTCTTAAAGAGCAGGGAGACATAGCAGGGAGGGAGGAGATAACAGCCAATCTAGGTAGCGCATCACAGGGGCGCTTGGTAAAAAAAAAAAAAAAAAGTTGATGCCATCATCGATAGAGAGCCATCTCAGTGACAGCTTTACGGCTAGGGAGCACAGCTTCTATTCGGGGCTGGAAGATGAGAATGGCATACCCCCCGCCTGTGCCAAATGACTCCTCTCATGTCTCCCACCTGTGCAGCATCACACAAAAGCGGCTAAAATTTGGACCAAAATTATCTGGAAAAATACAGCGCGTTTTAAAAGTCATACGAGTTCTGGGATAGTCTTAATGGCAAAGTTAAGAGTGTTTAAAGAGAGTTTCTAACACAGTCATTAGTTAATTTCTGTTCGAACTGGAATGCCAATTAAGAATGTCGAAACGTTACCATTTGTCAAAAGAAATATTGGCATGACACGACTCTTTGACGACGGATTCCAAATGCGATTGATCGATAATTGGAAAATTCATTTTCAAAGTTGTCCAAATGTAACGATATCGCTCCATCAATCAAACTGAGTGGTGTAAAAGAAACACAACTAACGAGAGAGCAAAATTCAATAAATATAAATATATTCCCTGGAGATCAGATTGAACTCTGCCTTCAGAGTGAGGCCGCCACCACTCTGCTAGAGGTCACAGGGAGGACTAACAAAAGGAGGGTGGGAGCGAGGGGGCTGGGGGGGGGGGCATTGTGAGGGGTCATCTTCACCACAGAGTCATGGGTTCCTCTGAATGAGGCAGATGCTTCCTCATATTTTCTTACTGTGCCGACAAGTGGCTTATTGTTTCCCTTGATAAGGATACAGTGTTCCCAGTAATGGGAATTAGAAAAGAGGCCCATGTCACCGAGACGCAGCGTGAGACTGAATCAAGAGTTAATAGTACATTTCTTATGGATTTAAAAAAAAAAAGAAAAGAAACCAGTTACTGTCAATGGTGTTGAGATAGAGCGCAAGGCCTCTTATTTGTCTGGAAGCCACGCTCAAGGGATAGTGTGTGAAGACTCGGAATAAAAGCTACACTCTGGTTGAACTCTGTGGACGCGGGTTCACACTTTTTCCAGTCATGTCCCGCATAACATGCATTTAACTGTGTAAACTCGTGACAGCTGGACAACTATGGGTGACCAGATGGCACGATACAGTGTCGTCAACACTTTGAAGAGTTGTTAATGGAATTGTGGAGAGCAACTTTTATGTATATACCGTGCATAACTCAGACCGCGATATGGAACATAACAGAAGGACATTTATGACTTCAAATGTATCACTGGTCGCTAAAACATTGTGACACAAATACTTCAACTTGTCACACTTTAGTAACATGATTAATGGGGTGTAATGTGGAAACAATTCAAGGAGAAACTCCGTGGGGGACGCATTTATTTATTTTTTTTCATGTGACTGTTTACATTGTTGGCTGATGATTTTTAACCTTCCAACCACAAGAATTTCCTTAGTGATCAGAAACGTGAGCCTAAAATAATTATCGATGGTTTCACGTATTTGGAGGTCTGTTAATTTAAAATGCAAATATGAACAACAAATTGGTCACACTCTTTGTAAAGAAAATATGACAGTGTTGTTGATTGTTTTGTTTGCCATGTTGTGTTCACTTGCCTGAATTCCAGGCAGGCATGGCGGATTTGTGATCCGTGATTGACGGGCAACCATGTCAGGATCTATTCCACCTTTCAGCAAAGTCATCTGGGAGAGGCTCCAGCTCCAGCGCAAAATGAAGGAGTGAACTACTTCCCTGCAGCCACCAGAGGAGCTGTTGACTCAGTCCCATCTCATTTTTGCGATAGAAGTTGAGCTACAAGTAGCCAGACTTCCACCAGGCAACATTAGCCGGGTTAACATGAAGATATTTTAGTCATTATGGTTGAAAGTGTTCCTACAACACACTGGATCCAAATGCTCATCATCGGAATCCGCTGTGCTGGAGGAGGGAAACGTCTAAAAACCTGCAGGATAGTGGCCCTCGAGGACCCATTTTAGACGTCCCGGATTTAGAGCAATCTTTTCCTATGGTATTCCATATAACAGTAAGATTAAGTGACTGTTGATTTAGCCTGACCTCAGCTGACTGAAATGCCTTTCACGAAAGGTCTTCCTAAGAAATAATAAAAACATCACATCGACTATTGTAAAATAAAAGCGACTGTGCAAATATGCGTGCAAAATCTTTTTTTGTATGTTTCAAGAAAGACCATCTTGTAGCTCCGGGAAGCGTAATTGTTGTCTGCAAGCATCTAACATGGTCAGCGAGGGTGTCCTCCTCCTTGACAGGCGCCCCTACGGCCATGGAATTCATTAAGCCCAGAGAATAATTACTCACCGCCGCCATGTGACACCCTCGATAAATTAAACGCGCCGCTTAAGTTTTAAAGGCAAATGCATATTGTGGCCATCACTTCCAGGCTGGCCTTTCCGTGCTTTCGCATTATTTGTTGGAACAATGTGTGACCACAACTTAGTAACTCAGTCCAGCAGCTGACTACAGATGAATGGGCAATGTGCCGACGAGGTCGCGGAGGAGGCGGTGGGGAAGGAACTGTATTAAGAACCATGTGAATGTGTCTTCATAATTAATGAATTCTAGTCCATCAGGCTAATCTAATTATGAAGAATGCTTTCATCTGCCATGAATCATCTCCACACTTTGTAAGACTCACTGGGGGAAATAACCCAGACATTTACATTTTTCTTTGGGAAAAGCACAGAGGAAACTTATTGGCTCGACGCAAAAATGATTCTTAAAACCCTGCGGCTAATGGCTTTAAAGAAAATGTAATTATGTTTTAATAATTGACAAATTAAGCCTGAGGAGCTTAGATTTTTTTTTTTTTTTTTTGCCAACAGTCTTGATCCACAAAGTCATTTTTTTAGAGCAGCTGCATGTCTAAAAGAGGTCATTAGATTCTAAGTAAACAGATGTAAAACCTCGGCAAACATGCTCAGCAGACAGCTCAGGATTTATGATGAGATGGAGATGTCATCCACTCCTCACAATGGCATGACGGAAGATAACGCAACTGTTAATAGATCCCTTCAATTATAAAATAAAGTATATTTCCAATCCCCCCCTTCCCCGCCCCCCATACAACCTGTAACTAGAACGACTCTAGACTACAGTGCAGAGCTGCCACCAAAGCCAAATATTACTAGCACTCAAATTCATTCAAAATTCAGCAAATCATTTTTTGCACGTGACTGGAGATGCACACCAAAGAGTAATCAAAATTCCGTCCCATTTGGACTTAAACAAGCCAACATAAAAGAATCCAATCGAGTGGAGTTGCTCAATTCCTATACTAAACAGGTGTTAAAGTCAAGGCCCGGGGGCCAGATCCGGCCCGCCACATCATTTTATGTGGCCCACAAAAGCAAATCATGTGCATCAACTTCCATGATCCTTGCTAAAATTTGCCCCAAAATGTCAAATTGTTATGTATAATAAATAATGTTGAGATTTTTGTGATAATTTTGTTCCCCTATTGACACTCAAACAATAACTGAACAAACTGACAGTTGACTGGTTTCAAAACTGGTATTCCATCAATTAGTTGTGTACAAGTAATAATATATAAACATTTATTCAGTTTCACGGTTGTACCGGCCCACTGAAGGGAAGATGTAACCCCAAAGCGGCCCGCGACAAAAATGAGTCTGACACCCCTGCTATACTACAATGCATTTCGGGTTATTTTCAGGAAAACATTTCACAAAACGATGGAACTGAAACAGCCATCCTGCATGAAATCACACAAGATGTGAGCATATTTTGGTCAAATTGCACCCAAAAAAGGTGTGTGTGTGTGTGTGTGTGTGTGTGTGTGTGTGTGTGTGTTTTGCTTCTTTTTTGGCTTTTTGTGATACTTGAACTGCAAAAAGCCGTGTTCAGAGAAGTGGATTCGTATTCAACGCAGAGTAAGGTTTCAACACAGGAATCCTAATTTGTTGTCTGCTTTACTTTTATGTTTATAATTTACAATAGTAAACCTTTTTACACTTGTGTCAAAGTTAGATTAAAAAAAAAAAAAGTGCCATGACTAATTCAATTAAGTTTCTCATTGTTAGCATTGGTTTCAAATTTTTTACGTACTATATAGCCCATGTAAGATTAAATATCAGCTTTTTATGATAATGATTTGCAATAGCAAACCTTTTTACACGAGTGTCAAAGTTACAAAAAAAATTTTAAAAAGTGCCATGACTAATGCGATGAAGTTTTTAATTGTTAGCATTGGGTTAATTTTTTTTTAAATGCAATGTATGTCCCATTTAAGATTAAATCTCAGCTTGTACAGTCACAGGTTTTGCATTTCAAAATGCTAAATCGTGGGTCGATCACCGTCTGTGAACAGATTGTTTTGTGACTGTCACAGCTAATAATTTTCATGAGCCATTTACTTCACATGCACTACACATAACGCAGTAGCCTTTGCCAACATCCTTGCTATATTTCCATAATAGGAGGACATGTGTGATCCTTCCCCCCAAACTCCTCTGCCTAAAAAAAAAAAAAAACCTTAACAAAAGCCTTCTAGTTAGGCCATTCGGAGCTGGTGTTCTGTCATGCCATGAGGACCACTGGCACAAAACCAAGAGAAACTTTATATGTCCTCTGTCTCCTTCTCCTTTCACCACGTACTAATGATCTCAATGAGCGGCCGAGACAGGAAGATGTACTGCGGCTTGAACCCGACTGTGACTTATAAGGTGAGTAACGCGACACGGCCTTGGTGGCAGCGCAAAGATCATAAGCCGCGTCGAGAGACGTTCGGTCGTGATGCGAAGGAACAAACCAGTTCTCAGCTGCCGCCATTCATCTCCTTAATGACAGCGAATGCAGTTTGCAAGCCGACGGCGAGCTCGATGGCACCGAGCTCGCCTCTTTCAACTTTCATTAGGTGACTTGCCAGAAGATGAAGGCAAATCATTTTGTGGCGGATACGTGCGTCAGAAGATAATGGCGGCGCAGGTTGATCATGGAGACTGAGCTCCACCTCCTTCGACTGATGAAACCAGAGAACGAATTGAGAAATCCGGACGTTCAACTTTCTTTGATACCTCGTTAAATGTTTTACGTTCCCTCAAATTGAAACAATCCTGACAAAGTTGTTTGTCATTTGCCATTAATTGTGACTAAATCATAGCCCACAAGTGTGATCACCACTGTTGGTGACATTGGTCAAAATTTTGATGAGATGGCTCCCTCGCCGTATTTATGACGCTGATTTCAATATCTTTACTTTATTTATCCATCCATCCATCCATTTTCTGATCCGCTTTATCCTCACAAGGGTCGCAGGGCATGTGTGGATCCATCTCCGGGCAGTAGGCGGGGGACACCTTGAACCGGTTGCCAGCCAATCACAGGGCACACCGAGACGAACAACCATCCGCGCTCACACTCACACCTAGGGACAATTTTGGAGTGTTCAATCAGCCTGCCATGCATGTTTTTGGAATGTGGGAGGAAACCGGAGTACCCGGAGAAAACCCACGCAGGCCCAGGGAGAACATGCAAACTCCACACAGGAAGGCTGGAGCTGGAATCGAACCTGGTACCTCTGCACTGTGAGTTCAACGTGCTAACTGGACCACCGGGCCACCACGAGTACATATAATGGTTTATTTTACCAGCTTGTTAAAAAAAAAAGTAATAAAAATAATCTCTGTCCATATTAAAGCATGCATTCGGCAGCTATGAAGCACAACTGCACCCATCAGAAGTCTCAAAAAGAAACAACAGCTGCCTTGGATGGAAATTCTGACACAGATGTACATACAGTATTTGTACATCATAAACTTACTCGTATGGAATGTTTCCATGAATGATTTGCGGTCAGGACAATGCTGACATAAATGTTGGAATATGAATGGTACATTGAGCGGATCTATTCGAGAACCGGCCATTTGGGGAATTGTACGGAACTGTATAAAAATGGTGTGTTCATCTATTATGAGACAAAAATATATTTTCTTTTAATAACAGCACACGGTTGTTGGTTTAACCCTTTCAGGGACAGCGGTTACTACAGTGGACAGCTTATCAGGTTATCTATCAGGTTACAGGGGTGCATGAAAGGGTTAAAGAGGACAAACTGAACGGAGTTTTGGCGAGTTCTTCACTCCAACTTTGATTTTGTTTAGAGGCATGTTGTAAGTAAGGCATGCCATGACATCACAGTGAGGGGGAAAAATTAATTTCGGGTTGTCAGAGAGTCATGGGTCGTCTCGTGGTTGACACAGCTGATGAAGGTCCAGCGGGTGTGGCATCAATTCCCACTCCTTGCGCTCTCTGACAGTCACCATGGGATTGATTGACAACCAGTCGAAGGTGGAGTTGACCTTCCGGGAGGGATGGATGGATGGGGCTGCCATTTAAAAAAAAAAGAACTTCAATGAGCCACCCAAAAAGTCAAGTATCAAAACCCCATGTTTGAAGTGGACAAGACCGGTGGAAAGAGAAGAGAAAGGCAAAAACTCTGACTGGTAAAACTAAGACATCAATACATCTTCCCTTTCCCAA
>CAAKHF010023621.1:0-12655 GCA_901007745.1 Hippocampus kuda | reverse complement strand
TTGAGCCCGGTACCTCCGCACTGTGAGGCAACGCGGCCAAGATCCCCCACAAAAATGTTTGTCTGTAATGTGCTTTTTTTATGAAGAAAATTGTCCCTCACCACTAATGTACTTTGCAAAACAAACAGTCATAACGTAATTGAATAAAATGTCAAAGAATGAAATGAAAAAATGGCGCCTCATGATAATTCAATGGACATTGCCCTGCTCCTTCTGGTAGACTCACCTTGATCACCAGGGGGCAGTACAAGAGACATATAATAAATGCACGAAGTAGCCATTCACAACATCTCCATAATCTGCGGTAGTTGTTTTTCAAAGAGGACAAATAATATACTGTATATCGGTGAGTAAAGAGGAGGGTAGGATTTCATGGAACAGGACTGACCCCTTAAAGCAACTTATTCCAGCAGGATTAAAAAAAAAAAGGGTAAAAGAGGTACGTAAATATTTGATCCTCAACGTATTCGGGCAGAATTATTATTAAGACTCCTGGGAAGACTCTGTTTTAAGATGTGGGGAAAATGCACAGTTTAAAAGTCTCTAGCGACATATTTTGAACAGGACATGCAAGCGTTTGTTCGTTAAAGTCTTCAACCATCTTGGAAATACGTGTCAAAATCTGTCACCCTTGAATTTGTACTTTAAATAGTTTTTTCTTGTGAATAGAACAGCCCTTGTTACAGTGAATGTCAGCATTCCTTACAGTGTGAATTAGCTGCTTTTTATGGACACTCGACTCTGGAGAAAAATGGTGGGTAAGAGACGCTGCGCTGCCCTTTCTTGGCGTGACAGATCCCAATTGCTCTCCTGAGAAATGTTCATCTTTTACGCACTCCGACTGGCTTTAATCTAAGTGGACCTCACCGAGCCTTTTTTTTTGTGGAGCCTTGTACTCTTTTATGTCACAAGACAATAGGGCAGCATTACTGTCTTCTTTCTACAAGTTAGAAATGAAAGTTTTTCTTCAGCGGTTTGATAGAATACTACTCTTGAGAAACACCTTGGTAAAAATGGCTAGACAAGCAGGTCAATCCCCGGCCATGAATCAATCGCAGCTACCAACAAGCACTAGTAAAAGATGCCTTGTGACCAAATGGAGGTAACAATGACAAGTACCCGGTAGGCAACTTGGCATTTCTCTGACTTCTTTATCACTGAAAGACCCAACAAAACTCAAGAAAAGAAAACATTGATGGTGTCTGATAATGGCTTAGGGCCCACCACTGGTTTTAACTCATCCAAAACTAATTCCATAGTGTAGAAAAGAAACGTATGTTCGGAAGCTATATAAAAATAAGCCATAAAGCCAATCTAATTGTATTGTCATCGCTAAAGTGTGCTGATCTGCCTTATGCATTTAAATTTTGTCTTGTCCTGTGGGGATAATAACACTTGGTTGATCGATCCAATCGGTAAGGAATCTGGTTATCTGGTTATGTGTGTGGACGATATTGTATAGGACAGCATTACAGTATTCTCTTTGGGCACACCAGAAGGAACAGCACAATGTCAATTGAATTCTAGCAACAAAAAAACAAATGGCAAAAACAGTTTAATTTCAATACATGCGATTAAATTCGGTCATTACTGTATGTTTTTTTTTCTTGATAAAGTCCCATAGTTCTTAATAAGAAAGCAAACAGATGACAAATATTTATATTTCCTTTTTATGGATTCTGGAATGAATTAGAGTCTTGGCTAAGTCACCCGCCCGCCGTATATACATCTCTTTTTCACACTGCTTTATGCAAAAGACCCCCATTCTTTTGCTACCCACAAAAATGTACATTGTTGAGGAATTATTCCTCTAGATGTAGTAGTTGAACATTGTTGAGGAATTTCAACTTGCTACTCTGCAACAAGCAAAAAAAAAAAGTCATATATATATATATATATATATATATATATATATATATATATATATATATATATATATATATATATATATAAAGTGGGTGTTACGGTGGCCAACTGGTGGCACGTCGGCCTCACAGTGCAGAGATGGCGGGGTTCGATTCCACCTCTGGCCTTCCTGCGTGGAGTTTGCATGTTGGGTTTTCTCCGGGTACTCCGGTTTCCTTCCACATTCCAAAAACATGCATGGCAGGTTAGTGGAACACTCTATTGTCCCTACGTGTGATTGTGAACATGAATGGTTGCTCTTCTGTGTGCACCCTGGGGTTGGCTGGCAATCAGTTCATGGTGCACCATGCCTACTGCCCAAAGACAGCTGGGATAGGATGGATGAAAAGGATTTAAAACAAACAAACAAACAAACAAATAAGTGAAAGTGACAGAAACATCACAAGAAGGTCGGTTCAAAATCTGATTTTTTTTTTTTTTTGCCTTAAACCCACAAGGCAACAGCAACATTTGCATGTGGAATACAGTATTAGTAGTATACAATGGAGGGTTAATGGGGAAATGGCATTTACATTGGTATTTTCTTATCTACAGTCGGCCATAACATTAATAACATAGCTGGACAAGTTCAACAAATTGTAAGCAAAGGAGGCTTAATATGTGAAGTAAATTAAGTGATTGCATTTTAACAGCGAGATTTGGACTTTGGACGCAACTCTGAGCAACTTGTGATCCATTCCCCCCGCCTCCTAGCTAACCGAAAAGATAACCCCACGATGACTTCATTACATATACATGTATACTTAATTGTGTTCTATCACAAACTGTTATCTTTGACTTTAGAGGCAGAAGCTTTGTTTGCGATTTGGGATTAGCCAACTGCTGTGTATGAAGGTCGCCCGGGTAAAAGCGTGACAGGATGAAGAGTTCATATCTAACAGCCAACAATCAATCAAACCCTGCTGTTGATTTGTCTCTATGTTTACTTATTAAGGTATGATACTCCAAAGCCTTGTGCGCCGGGTGAAAATAAGCCCGTAATGAGCTGGGATTTAATCACGACCAATGTACTTTCTAATTACAGAGGGCCTTTGTAGTTAATTGCATTATGAGCCGTAAACAGAAGAGGGCTCCTGGAGTACAGACATGTTGTTTCTCCTTCTCATCTTTCGGCCTGACGCTAATTACGCTGCATTTTTAAATGTTGGCAGAGGCGCACACGGAGATGCTAAATGCTCAGTGTTAGGTCACAGTTAACACGCCGCAGGAAACCTGCACAGGGCAGCTAATTAGTTAATTGTGCTCCCACTGCATTGTTTTCCATCACAGCGTTAGTGTGCTAGAGAATCCCCCACAGAGAGTTCATGAAAAAGCTTGGATTTATGCACAACATTCAATCCAGTTTATATTCAAGATAACAAAAGCAGAAAGGTTTCGAATTACCTGGCAGTAAAGGGGGAGGTATGGTCTACGTGTCCTACTACACTAAAACAATATTACAATTAATGTGTTTGCAGAATATGAAGGAAGCAGAAAAAGCCTCTTGTTTTTTTCTTCTCGGGTGGTGGCTAGTTTGCCTTTTACCGCCGCAGCTTGTGAATGTCACATGACCAAACCCAGAAACCAGGCGACGGTCGTGGTCGTGCTGGACAATAAACTCTTCTGGAATAGAGTGTCTCAGCGTCTCCATGCCTCCTTGAAAATGTTTATTTAAGAGCTAAAACTGTATCTGAAAAAGAGTTTGGACTAGTTGCCATTTCCAAAAAATAAAAATAAAAAACACTTTATTACAACACTTAGTGTACTTTTGTCACACTTATTTCACATCAGCGTTTGTGCAGTAGGGCTTCTCATCTGAAAATTGGTCGTGTATGCAGATCACATGTTAGCCTGCGCTTCTTAACAGTCTCCTCTCTACCCGGAGAACATCAAGGATGCAAAGAAAGTATCCAGCAGACGTCAACACGATGCCTGATTGACTTCATGCATTTATGGATGCCTCTGCGTCCTCCACATCGCAGCCACGTCTCGCCTCTTTATACGACATGAGACCTGGCCCATAATGTGTTTACAAGGGATTTTTAATAGACGCCTTCATTCAGCCGAGCCTCTCCCCATTCACCATTGGACAAGAACAGATTGAGCCTTTCTGGGAATTGCCTTTGCCCAATTTGTCATGTCTTCTGTCGTCTGCTCTTGTGTTTGAAGCATGATCCCGTCGAGGTAAATCTGTCTTGAGTCAGGCGGAGAGTGAATCCATCCTCTCACGAAACCTCTGTCTTTGTTTTGTTTTTCAGCACCAGCTGGAGTGGAGGGTGTGCCTCTTCAGCGGTGCACCTGTGTTTCGTTCCCAATTCAGTCTCAGTCAAGTATTTACGGAGTGTCACGATGCCGAGTCTCTGTTGGGATATTGATCTTCTTGATGTTTGGCTCAAGAGATATTTTTAAAATGTCATGTTCATAGTCGCTCCTGTTTCTATCGATAGTTGTTTTGTAGGTGTTTTGGTTTTCTCATCTTAAGTTTAGCATATTTGGACTTTTGTCATTTCATTTTGTGAATGGAATTCCAATTTACATTGCCTTTTGCGAGCACCTTCTGTTCATATTGGATTTTCCTGGTCCTTTAATGACAGCGATTTTAATATACCGGTACACTTTGTTGGTCCTTTCTGTAAATAAACCTTATTGTATCGTAGTTAATCTGAGTCAGCGTTTGTGGGATCCACACTCCATTCGTTGCACAACATTGTCACCCACGATGCCATCTTTTTTTCTCTTAGAAGAATTGTCTAACACCAATTATGTTGCTACTTGGGTAGGTTGACAGTTTTAGTCAAGCGCAAAGAAGACTTACTTTTTTTTTCTGCTGTGGTAGGCAATAAAACTGCTCTTATGATTCTTTATGGTATATTTATGCAGTTGTGAAAAAGTGTCTTGTCCTCCAGTGTGACACGTCTTGCTGTCCAGTCTTGTTTAAACTGCAGCTAGAAGTGTGGTCAAAAGATGACCTTTCTTTTTTCCCAGTCTTATTCCTTTATATCAACTTTTACAAGACGGCAATACCGTTTTTTTCTCTCAATTCTGTTGAAACTGCAGCTACTGTAAAAAGGATCCACTATCTACAATGGCAGGGTGCCAGGTATAGTTATAGGTTTTTGCTAGCCTATGGTAGGCTGACGATCAGTTCCATTTCAAACAGCTACTGCGGTAAGGAAAGGGCAACCCCCGCTCCTCCAATTCTGATCAAAGGGTTCCTCGAGTAGAATAGAATCAATGCCTTTTATTGTCAAAATTCACATGTACAATGAGACAGAGAAGTTCCTTCTTGTCTATACTATGTGAGGTTGATGATTTTACTTGCAAAAAGAACTTTTTGCCCAATTCTGATTGAGCAGAAAATTCCTACTCTTAAAAAGGAGAATGCGTCCTACTATTGAAAAAGGAAGGAGTGTGCATGCGTGCGTGCGCCCGGGCGTGTGCGTGGGTATATGTGTTTTCATACATTTCTAATTAAATTGCTGCTGAGGTTGGGTGATAAGGTTAGAAAAAGGAAGTCCAGCTATAGTTGTGAAATTTCCGATAAAGCAGTGACCACGTTCGTATAACATTTTATCTGTCCAAAATTGGGACATTGCGAAAACAGCATTTATGGGGAAAAAGGTTATTTTTGTCGAATTCTGAAGCTGCTGGGCAGCCCGGTGGTCCAGTAGCGCGTCGACCTCACAGTGCAGAGGTTGTGGGTTGGATCCCGGCTCCGGCCTTCCTGTGTGGAGTTTGCATGTTCTCCCTAGTTCATGTACATGTTGTCACTAGTTGTGAGTGTGAGCATGGATGGTTGTTCGTCTCTGTGTGCCCTGCGATTGGCTGGCAACCAGTTCAGGGTGTCCCCCGCCTACTGCCCGAAGAGAGCTGGGATAGGCTCCAGCACTCCCCGCGACCCTTGTGAGGATAAGCGGATCGGAAGATGAATGAATGAATTTTTATGCAGTCATACATGCATGTCAATTATTACAAATGATGACAGAGGTTGTGGGTTCAATTTTGGGCGCTGGCTTTCCTGTGTGGAGTTTGCATGTTCTCCCCGTGCCTGCGTGGGGTTTTTCCCCCTACCGAGTACGCTGGTTTCCTCCCACATTCCAAAATCATGCATGCAGGGTGATTGAACACTCTACATTGTCCCCTAGGTGTGAGTGTGAGCGCAGATTTTTGTTCGTCTCTGTGTGCCGAGCGATTGGCTGGCGACCAGTTCAGGGTGTCACCCGCCGACTGCCCAAGGAAAGTTGTCATCGGCTCCAGCACCCGTCGTGACCCTTATGAGGATAAAGCGGATCAGAAAATGGATGGATGGATGGATTCCAAAGCTGCTGTGGCAGAAACACAATTTTAAATGAATCAGTGGATCTTTACCAATGTTATATTTTACACCAAATATTTTATTTCAATGTTCAACACACAAACCAAACACACAAAATTAGAAATTGTCGGAAATAGTTTGTGTGTAAATAACTCTTGGCCTATCCTTTGGAAGTATCATTGCCAAACTTGTGAAGCCTCCACGGAAATATTACTGTAAAATGAAGATGAGAAGATACATTCCTCCAGCAAACAAATTACTTTAGTGATAAGCGCTGCCTCTCAGGAGGTGGAAACGTGAGTAATTTCACACTAAGTGATTACCGAAATTGCAGCGCGCCACCTGATATGAACAAACACAATGGCAGCTGTGGCACTTAATTGCACATTTAGTGAATAAATATGCCAATAATTTGGAAATTAACTAACCAAAGAGCAATTAAAAACAAGAAAAGAAACATTCGGCTTAGCTGTTTTTGAAGCAATTATGAGTGAGTATGCTGTCATCCACCACCATGTTTACCTAATTTCCCTCCCTCCTGCTTGCATTTTTCCTTAGAACTCCACTGTGTCGCTTTACTTTTTAGACGACATCATCCTTCAAAACCCCTGCAGACAGAATGTGTGAATACTAATGAGATTTAACTTCAAACCTCCCCCCCCCCAAAAAAAAACCTGTCTGCAATCTCATCATACTCGCCTATGCGCACCTTTTTCAAGTTTTTTTCCCCTTTCCTGGGCTGTTTTCATCTGTCAGCATCCATCTCCAGGAATTCTCTTGTTCGCCGCACGGCAAACGCATCGCCTTCTGTCAGTCCGTTGAGCCCGGTGCTGTCAGTCGAGCAGCTGATTGCAGTCAACGTCCTCGGCGGGTGCGGAGATCAAAGATTTTGAGATGGAAGACAGATTTTTTGTACACGAGGATATTGCTCAGGTTGAATACGAAATAATGTCTGATCCAAACTTGACCAAGAATCAATCGTGAACAACCCTCGGAAATTTTGCTTTTCTTACACTACAAGCACAAGCTGAATTTTGGTATTGGGACACATTGGTATTGTTCCATCAATCCATTTTCTGTAGCACTCATCCTCATTTAGGTCACGAGTGAGCTGGAGACTTTCCCAGCTGAGGGGGGGGTAAACCCTGGATTGGTCGCCAGTCAATCTCAGAGTGTGTATGAACAAACAGCCATTAGCACTTACTTCCACATCTATGGACAATTTCCTTTAAATTCTGTACAGTGCCTTTGATTAAAAAAATAAATAAATAAAAATAAAACTATTCAATGGTATTTAACTTAGGTTAGGTTTAATATTTTAGAAATAATTCTTATGAAAAATGTGTTTAGGGACAATTTCTATTTGTCTTTTACCTGTTATAGATTTTAACTGACAGTGTTTTATTTTTCTATATTAAAGGTAAATATATTGCATAGAATAGTGGCTTCAATTCATGTTGAATATGCCTTTCAAGAATGTATTTAAATGAACATTTGCATCTATTATGCTACTGTCATGATTCTGGTTTTGTGTGTCTCCAGCAGGTGGCAGAGGAGAGCCTTCCCTCCAGCCTGAACACTTGCTGCCAATCATAATCAGTCAAGTATTGAAGGACTTCCAAGCTGCCAAGTCTCTGTCAGATTATTCCTCATCTTGCTCATGACTTCTCTTGATCTCTCTTGTTCACGCCATGTATTTTCTTGCCTTGTTTTTGCATTCTTCAAGTATTTTGTTGTTAAACTTAGTTTCGGTTTTGTGTCCTTTGCGTTTTGCAAGAGTTTTTGGTTTGTTTTGTTTTTCTGCTTGTTTTTTTTATTTTTTATTTTTTTTCAACTCCACCTGAGTCCACGTTTTGAGAGTCTGATTGTGTTCTGGAACCTTCCAGAACCATAACAGCTACATCATTTCATTGTTGGTCATTATGGAGTTACTGAGAGAGATAAGTATTTTTTTAAGATGGTACTCTGTTAAAAAAATGTTGCAGAAACAATGATTATTAGTCTTCAAAGAACATACCATTCAAGATTTGCAATGTAAGAGGAAGCAGGAAAGCACATGGATAAAACGCAAATCCACACATGACAGCTGGCGCTGAGTTTCAAACTCCAAACCTCAGAGCCGTGAGGCAGACGTGCCAATGCCATGCCATGCTACCTATTCTGAAGTGTTCCTTGACATAAAACTTGAACGTGAACTAGCTGACACCTCCAATGAGAGACGAAAGAAAGACATCCTCAAAAAGACTGTGAGATAAGCTCGTCGTGAAGTGAAGCTTCATACTGTATTTTTCATTCTCCCATACTGCACAGCACTGACACACGTAATCATTGATTTCAACATAACCAACAGCAAATATGACCGACTATAGCCTGCAACATTAGTCCTCACAATTGAAAGCAATACATCTGGAAGCAATGTCATCAAAATACACAAAACACTTAAGAATACAACATGTTAGAGCTAAACAGCACCAGAAGATGTTGTTTCATCTGTTAATTTAAAAATCAATACGCATATCAAAAAAAGTGTTAGGAAACTATTACTAACGTTACCCACATGAGCCTGGCTGTTGCAAACATGATCAAAGGTTCCATGAAGAACATTACTTTGCCAGTGATGAGGCTAACTTTAGCAGGTACACACCAAAGCTGGATTTTCAGTAGCAATGCAGATGTCATCCATTTGTACCTCTCATGACTTTCAAAGATTCTCACAAATAGGACAACAGAAAGTTAATCGGGGAGTCGGATGTATCTGGAAACGGTAGGCTTGGAACTTAGTGCTTTGTTATAACTGACTCAATCGATGTAAAAAGCACACTGGGTAAATTATATGTGTCAGTGATTGCACAGTATGTTTGACAGATTGAAGTCCGTGCAAAACGAAAATAAAAATGTCTTGTTAATTTGACACACCACAGAGAAGAATGTTGTTAACAAGCCTGACAATTTTGAATTGGGGGGGGGGGGGAACCCCAAGTATCTAAAGTGGGGCTCCAAAATAATTAAAAATAGAGACGTCCTCCCAGCTGTCAGATGCAGTGGACGCTGAATTCTCTGAAAATACGCCCCACTCAACTTCAGGTGCCACACCGTCAAGTTCGTGCAGCATGTGCTGAAATGTCAGTCAGTGGGAGCCACAGGCTGAATAAGGTGAACCGCTCTTCTCCATCAACAGTTCCCTTCACTATAAGTATGGCTAGGTGCATTAGAACATGCACTCGCGCTGTGCGACAGGAGGAAATTTTCATCTGCACACATTGAAAAAAAAAATGGCAACATCGGCGAGCGTATTGGGTACACTGTCAAGCACATCTTGAAAGTGGTACTTGGAAACATTTAATGTTGTCAGTCTCCTCTCAGATAAAATGTGTCTCCTGACATGTCATCAAGTTATTATTATTCTTATGTATTTATTTTTGGCCAACATGTCTCGCTTCAATTCATGTGTTCAATGCACCCCACAGCATTAGTGTATTCTCATCTGGACCATTTTGTTTTCCGGTAAATGATGTGTGTAAACATGTGCACTTCCTCATTGGTTCTTGTTAAAAACATGCAAACAGCTGGATTGTGGCACACATTTGCAGTTTATTTGAGTCAATTTGGCTTTTGCCTGATTATGTAAATGATGCATTCATGCCTTGGAAGCACATGAAGGGCTCACTGGAAGACATCAAAAGATAACAAATTTATTTTCTGAACATAATTTCCCTGTAGAACTGTTCACATTCTGTTTTGGACTTATATGCCAAAACATTATGTGCACAAAAGAATGAATGCATTATGCCTTCTCCTCTGGTGTTTGAATGTATCACATAAATAAATCTTGCAGTCTCAATTCAGTCTCATAAATATACACTACATTCAAATCTAATGCTATTGCTGCAAACATGATAACAACATACATCCAAGATAAAGCGTTTCAGAGACGTATTATGAACGGATGTTAACACAGATTTGCATTTTTTTTTGCACAGATCAACATTTTTTTTTTTACAGTATTTCTTGATAGATTACATGACACTAGGAAACAGTACAAGGTTGTATTGTAACGTAATATTCCCATCTGTCAATTGTAAAAACTGAATTTTCTCAATCTGAAACCAACTTTACTTTTTCCATCAGCATCGTCCTCAAAACAAATGTGTTTGATCTGCAATCAATGACTCACCGACAGTAGCTTCAGGCCAGAAAGATCTGCAGTCGTTGAATAATTAAAATATTAAACTCGATCACATTTTGTTCACCCGCTGTTTTGTTATTCTGAATGGAATATGTCCTCTGACGGAAAAGGGTAGAGCGCCCTCTAAGGGTGGACGACGAGCTCTTGCCCCAAGTGGAGGAGTTTAAGTGTCTTGGATTCTTGTTCACCAGTGAGGGCAGGAGGGAGCAGGAGATGGACAGGCGGATCGATGCAGCGTCTGCTGCGATGCAAACTTCGTATTTGTCTGTCATGGTGAAGAAGGAGCTGAGCCAGAAGGTGACGCTCTCAATTTATTGGTCGATCTACGTTCCAACCCTATGGTCACAAGTTATGGGTCGTGACCGAAAGAAAGAGATCCCGGATACAAGCGGCCGAAATGAGTGTTCTCCGCAGGGTGTCCGGGCTCCCCTGAGAAATGAGGTGAGAAGCTCGGCCATCCGGGAGGGGCTCAGAGTCGAGCCGCTTCTCCTCCACGTCGAAAGGAGCAGAGGAGGTGGCTCGGGCATCTGATTAGGATGCCTCCTGGACGCCTCACCGTGAGGTTCAGGGCATGTCCCACCGGCAGGAGGCCCTAGGATGACCCTGGACACGCTGGAGAAACTATGTCTCCCAGCTGGCCTGGGAACGCCTCGGGATCCAGATTGGAAGAGCTGGAACAAGTGGCTGGGGAGAGGGAAGTCAGGGCGTCCCCGCGACCCGACCCCGGATAAATGGTACATAATGGAGGGATGGATGGATGGAATGTGTTACATTAACAATAGCTCGTACCAGATCAGTGACTGTCTATCACCTGCAGAGGAAAAAAAAAAAAAACGATCACACAAA
Source organism: Hippocampus kuda (assembly GCA_901007745.1). Lineage (NCBI taxonomy): Eukaryota > Metazoa > Chordata > Actinopteri > Syngnathiformes > Syngnathidae > Hippocampus > Hippocampus kuda. The sequence continues at coordinate 1,403 of CAAKHF010023621.1, read as the reverse complement.
ACAAGGTGACGAGAAAACAAAAAAACAAAAGAGAAGTTGTCTTGCAAGTATCTTACAAAAGACAATGTGATGTGTTTTGGTTTTGGTTGTGTGTGTTTCTTCGCCTAATATCAATAATCATATTTTTGCTGTAGCGTAATATCATCATACGGTGAAAGCCCGGTTATGCCCTGTTGTGAAAAGTGAAAAAAAGAGGCAGTTTTTTTTTTTCACATCTGTCTTCCTGGTATATTTTGTTTCATTATTACAAGGCTAGAAATAAACTGTTTCTCATTGTTTGTTTGATTTTTTTTTTTGTGCATCAAAATTGATGTATTGTGCCTCATTTATCCATATTGAATTGCAAAACTGAGGCCTGAATTCACTAAAGGTTTGCATGGCTTTTGTGTGGCACTAACTGGTAGAAATTGAGCAAACGGATGGCGTCTAATTCACAAAGCAGGCGCAGATGGTGAAATGAGTCACGATGATGCCAAGCAGAAAGTGTGGTATTTGCACGTATTTAAATGAGGTGATAAGCGTTTAATTGACGGAGAAATTGCCCACCTCTTTACAAATGAACCTCACTGATAAATAACGTCTTAGTCACGAACACCAGCGCTTAGTCACACACTGTTTTGGGGGAGCAAACAACATCCATTGAGGGGCGCACTCGGAACATATACAAGACATGTCATGCGCTATTATGTCATTAGCGCAATATCCTTCTGAATGGGATGTTAAGAAGGAGCAAAGTGTGAGTGTAATTGAAGAGCAAGTTTAAAGGGGACTTGGTCACAAAAAATACCTGCAATATTTAAACGTTTTTTAAAAGTGAAGGATATTTGCAATTTTAGTATTTAGGAGTTTTGGGCTACCTAAAATAATGTGGGCCCCAGGCCTTGAGATTGACACCTGTCTTTTTCAATCAACAATTCAATCAGAGATGGCTTTTTGTGTATTTTTGACTCTGATGTTAAAAATGTCTTGACTTTTTCTAGCACATTAGGATTTTGAGTTGATTCACTTGTTGTTTTAAATTTGACGTACAAGAAGTTCCACAATACAGATTTTACCATGTGTTGTACAGTGAAACTCCTCTACAACAAAATCATGTTTGCAGCAAGACATTTTTCACAACAGGGGTTTTTTCCACTGTCGCACATTTGATCTCAGATGTAAACACACACACACACACACACACACACACACACACACACACATACACACACAAACGTATGTGTACACGCACACACAAATGTATGTGGTGTACTCTTTATTTTTATTCCAATGGTGCATAAGTTTGAGCATAAACTTATTTGACACTTCAAATAGTCAGTGTAGAAAGCAAAAAAGGGAAAGAAATTGCGAAATTTACGATCAGCATTCACTTTCACTGACATCAATTTCTTGGATAATGTATT
>CAAKHF010023620.1:0-20003 GCA_901007745.1 Hippocampus kuda | reverse complement strand
TCATCCAACAAACAGACAAGAGGACTGGGAGTACATCATTGGCTTCTGTGACCAAGTCAACAAAGAACTGGAAGGGTTTGTTTTATATTTACAACACGTCATTATTATTATTATTATTTTCATCATCCCTTAGGGGGAAAAATATCATTTGGAATTTCCTTTTGCAGCCCCCAAATTGCAATCCCACTACTGGTCCATAAGATCCACTCACCACAAGAATGGGAAGCTCTTCAGGCACTTACAGTAAGAAGAAAGAAAAAAAAATCTTCATTGTAGCAGAAGCAACTTGATCTGTGTGAATTTATTGATTGTGTACGTAGGTGTTAGAGGCGTGCATGAAGAACTGCGGGAGCAGGTTTCATAACGAAGTTGGGAAATACCGATTTTTAAACGAGCTGATTAAAGTTGTGTCTCCAAAGGTAAGTTGTCTTAAGTGCCGTACAGTGCTCTCTGTTTATCTCGGATAATCCAATCCGGTCCTGAGAGCGTGAAGCGGAAATAAATAATAAATAAAGGGACCATTGAACAAAAACATAACATGTGTTTAGTAGTATTACCCCTCCCATAGAGTTCAAACACATCTAAACCTATTTCAACACTTTAAGGAGTTTTCCTTCGCGCCTTTTCTCACACTCTGTCAAGAAACAGTCGACTGTCATACTAATTCACTTTGAGGAAATGAAAAGATGGCTTGCCTGCACAGCTCTCCAAATATGAGGCAAAGCCTACTCACTTCAAGCTCTTTGTCACTTCCGGCATGAAGTTTAACATAAAACTGACACACGAAATAAAAGAGCATTACACATTGTATATTTCAATAGAATAACGTTTCGCCAAACCAAATCAATTCATCTAACCAAAGTCAGCTAGCTTAATGCTCACATGCAACTCTGGGAAGAAAAAAATGAAGAGACCAGAGAAAGAAAAGACGTATGTGAAGTTTTTCACCATTTATTATTTATTTTAGGGGCTAACACACGATGCAGAAATAACATAAAAACAGTCAGATTTGCGTAAATCACAACAAACACGTCTGCTCACAATGAACGTTGAAGGAAGCCGAGAGGAGTTGAGTGGCGTATTCGGGTATGCTCAGTTTGGTCGAAAACCGGTTTTCGGTCGTAATCTGAGGCGTAAAAATCTTGAATTTTCTGGTCGAAATCCGATTTGGTTAGAAAACCGAGGTTTGACTGTATTTGTAATCGGGAGTTAGAGGTAAGATCGGGCCTAAAAAAATCCAGCCCGACCCGGCTCGAGCCCGACCAATTAAATTGATTTGCAGGCCCGAGCCTGAAGCAAACCCGAAATTTCATATTTTATTTGCGAGGACTTGGGAGGAGGAGGGGTGATTTATGATAACAAATTAAAGCCTGTCTTTTGTAACGAAATTAAAAGTTAAACAAAACTGTATAAACATTTACATCTTTTATATTTCTGTTTCTGCAGAGGGTACATTAACAGACAATTTTCCATCATTGATGGGGAAAATTTAAGGCCGTCCGTCATTTTAACGGATTGAAAATTGGGCCATTAACCAGAGCAGCAGTACGTCCTTAAGAATCTAGCGCGGCACTTTTAGAGAGAGAAGCAGAGAGCCAAAGAAGAAGAACAAAGACGGGTGGATAATAGACAGAGACAGGAAGGAGTTCTTTGAATTGTCATTGCAAGAGTTTAGTACAGTACGTGTTGTGATGAGGCGACTTCTGTTTTTTTGGGAACCACGGTCTCTCGTGGCCAAAACTATTCACGGCCTCTAAACAATATATGTTTAGCGCACTAAACATATATTTATTAAAAAAAAGTCAGCGAGGGAGAAGCCCCAACCCGACCCGAACCTGAAGCAATGATTGACATTTTAGGCCCGACCCGGGTCAGGTCGGGCTCGGGGGCTTGGGCCGCCCGATCTTACCTCTATTGGGAGTGATGTTGTCAGTAAAGAATGAAAGAAAAACAAACGTCAAAATCAGAGAAACTCATCATTTGGCTTCTTCGTCTTAATTTTTCCGGAGCTGTATAATGTGAAACGCCATAGATGGGCTAACCGACATTAGCCTCAATGCTCAAGTAATTCTAAACCTTCAAACAACTGATACTCTAACAAACAGTGCAGTACTCACAGATATTCTCTACTGTTTGGGAACGGGGACGATCAATACAGCTTCGTTGGGCATCTTCACTGCCTCTTCTTAATTATGCTGCAACTCTAAATCCTGATACACCTGTCAAAACCTATGACAAAAAAATAAACAATGGCTGATTGTGTGCTCCATTTTGTCGATTTGCAGTACATGGGCGACAGTGCACCTGAGAAGGTGAAAAGAAAGATTGTCGAAATGCTGTACAGCTGGACCGTCGCCTTCCCCACTGAGCCCAAGATAAATGAAGCCTACCAAACATTGAGAAGACAAGGTTTGCTTTGGCACGATTTTGGATCTGCATTTTTTTTTCCTCTTCCTGTCTTTGTTTATGCCAACACTCTTCCCACAGGGCTGGTGACCCGAGATCCAGAGTTGCCGCCGGACCGGACTTTGATTCCCTCTCCGCCCACACGGCCGAAACATCCAGTGTTCGACAACGAGGACATGGGGAAGGTCTGTCAGGTTTTTTTTTTTTTGAGGGGGGGAATGTCATTCGGGTTTTTGGACAGTGTTGGTGGTGGTGTGAGTACGACGTAGTTGTCACGCACGTTTTCAGCAGTGAACATGTACAAACTTGTCCGATGTATTTCCAAACAAGCCTTGTTTGTGTTTGCTTGAATGCAATGTCCGCAGCTCCTTGCTGAGCTTCTCCGCAGCAAAAACCCCGAAGACCTCCAGGAAGCCAACAGGTTAATCAAAAATATGGTGAAAGAGGTGAGAGACTTCCCTAGTCATTTCACATAGCGGAATATTTAATTTTTGAAATGTTACATGCCATTATCTTGTTTGTTTAGTATTTACGTACCGCCAAACTGGATGTGAAACCTGGTTACCGTGGTAACAGTCAGAGATGGAAAGACTGGACATAGTATATATCTAATTGATTCCACATCATCCTCACTATTATTTCACTATTCGTGCTTATTGTGACATTTTTGTTTGGTGGTGTGCTGGGGGGGTTAATAATCAAGTTGCCTTGGATGAATAAAGGTTGAGAGACAATGTTTTGTTACCAGGCAGGGTGGTGAGCATTTTATTTATTACCCCCCAGGACGAGGTGCGTGTGCAGAAGGTGTCAAAGCGCAACAACACGCTGGAGGAGGTCAACATCAACGTCAAGCTCTTGACCGAGATGCTCTCCCACTACGACAAAAACACCTCGTCGGAGTCCGACAAGGAGATTATGAAGGTTGGTGTTTTGAAGCAAATGTGTCACAGTTACACCGAAAAGCGTTGCTTGGGAAAAAAAAATCGATCTTTGCTGCTTTAGGAACTGTGCGAGCGCTGTGATCAGCTGAGACGGGCCGCTTTCAAAATGGCCACTGAGGCCGAGGACAACGACACCAGTTTAGGTTTGACGATTTATTTTATTTATTTACTTAATCTGATGGAAGTGCAGAAATCGAGTTGAGACTCAGTCAAGTGTTGCGCTCCATGTGATGAACCAATCATCAATTCCACATAATCGATAAATTCTTAACGAAAAATGAATGAATGGCTTATTATGCTCAGGTGACATCCTGCAGGCTAGCGACGACCTTTCCAGAGTCATCAACTCCTACAAGAAAATAGTGGAGGGTTTGGCTGTCAACGGAGACAGCCAGGAGCCTCGTGGACACACACGCAGCGGTCAGATAATTCAGCGCGAACAGACACACACACTAATACACACAAAAAATATATATACACATTTATTTCAGTTAGTTTTTTTACTTACTTTTTTTACTTTCCATTTTTTTCTTAAACTACATGTCAAAGTGTAAAACAAACTTAAACAAAAATATGGTTACATTATGCAATACTTAATTGTCATCGGTCATACACATTTGACCGTTGAAAAACATGAGCGTCAGATGGGGAGGGTGCATCCGTCTTGACATCTGTTTGCAGCTCATCCTGTTTTTGCATCTACGTGTCGAAAGCACAGGAAAACCACAAACTTGCATGGCAACGAGCTTGCGTAGCAACGCTTACAGATAGCGGGATAACGTCATACAAGTTAACGCCATAAATCAAGGGTGTCAAACTCATTTTTGTCGCGGGCCACATTGTCGTTACGGTTTCCCTTGGAGGGCCGTTACGAATTTTGGGAAACCATGTAAATGTTTAATCACCTCCACATATTACATACACAGTGCTCAACAAATGGATGGATAACTAGTTTTAAAATCAGAAGTCGAGAATAATGACTGTTATTGTGGATTACATGTGACAATTTGAAATTTTGGTTCAGACTTTAGCAAGCATCATGGAACTTAACATGCTTGATTTGCTTTCGCGGGCCACGTAAAATGATGTGGCGGGCCAGATCTGGCCCCCGGGCCTTGACTTTGACACCCCTGCCGTAAATGATAAAATTTCCACTCCGGCGCTTACACAAATGACACACACAAACATACACTAAACACACAAATGACAATCAACAACCAACACACCCACGCGTAAAAAACACTTGGTGTGCGCACACACAAACAAAAACACACACACACCTGCACCTCAAGCCATCCACATCTTGCCGTGTTTGTCCCCCAGATCTGCCAGAGACAACCGACACACTCATCGACTTGACCGTCACGGACCCGCCAAGTCCCCCTGGGACGGCGGCGCCGGCCCCCGTCCCGCTATCAGGCGCTCTCTCCGACATCTTGGGCGACTCATCCTTCCCCGCACTGCCGCCGCCTCCCAATCAGCCGCCGGGCCCGCTGGCCGCTCTGGGCGACAGCCCGGGTCACCCTCCGCCTGACGCGGCCTCCGACGCACTCTCGCTTCTTGATCATGAGCTGCTGTCATTAGGTACTCACTCAAATACTTCCCTTTAGTACAAAGCACAAAAAAAAAAAAAAAAATACAAATAAAAGCGTTTTGTACATCCCACAGGACTAACTGATGACCACCCCGCATTACTGAGCAACCAGTCCAAAGCAAATCCAAACAAGGTATCCAATCAGTGGAGTTCCTTGCAGGTACAATATCTTGATGAGTCAGAAGTACTCTGGTTAGCTTAAGCACACAATAGGAGATGATGGTGGTCCTGTACTAGTCTACTCTTTGTCCTCACTTGTCATTGCACTAGTAGAACAACCGGGATTCACTCTGAACATTTTTTTTACCACTACTCATGCCACGTGCAACAAACCCTTCGACGAGTAAGACACGGTTGTTGTACTAGCGCGCTGACTTGTCTTCCTAGTAAGGAAAAAAGGATGCAGAACGAATGCTCAGAGGCTTTTACCTGTCTTCAGGCCCCTGCGACAAGTACGGATTTGTTTGGCGGTCCGGCTGCATTCTTGCCCCCAGCAGAAGCTGACTTTCCCTCACTCCAGAACCTTCAAGACCTGGCTCTCATGGGCTTCCCCAATCATAACAGGTGCCATACAAAGAAGTACTGCTTTATTATGTTTGTTTTTAAAACTTCTAAAATTGTGTATAAAAACAAAAAACATACATTACTACTTTATTTTTGTGTCTATTTTATTCAGAGCATATTAACTTTTTTTCTTGTGGAAATTAAATTTTGTCACTTATGCGATTACAACACTATTCTCATAAAACACAGCTTTTTTGTTTTAATACTGGTAATATTGCCACTTTAACTTTGTAGAGTAAAATAGTAAATAACACTGGTCAACAGCAAATTTTGATCAAGAGATGGCTTTATGGGTCCTGAAATGTATTTTTGACACTCATTTAAAAAATGTATTTACTCTTTTTTTTCCTCGCGGATAATTTTAAGATATTTCATTTTTAAGTTCGACCTATAAAAGCTTGTGCAATACGGATTTGACCATGCGTTGGAATTTATAGCTGGCGTTTCATTAAAAAAAAAAAAATCCATCTTTTCCTGAAGCTAACCATTCATTCATAAATATTGTTAAATATAACACTGTGTTACATATTGTAATAATATTAGTATGATAACCTGATGTTGAGAAAAAAAGGGTGGATTCGGAATCTGTGCAAAAAAAATTAATCTAGAAAAGTTTACTTGCGTCTGTAAAGATTTGTTGAGCGGTGTAATTAATGCACAATTAATTTTGAGCATAATATGGCATTCTTGAATGCTTTTCATTTGAGTCAGTTTACTTTTTGTGTAAAGGTCACATTATTTCCTGATTCTTAAAATATAGCCTCCAATAAAATGGGAGGTAATCATATTTTTAATACCTTATTTTAAAAGTATTTTCCTACTTTCTTATTAGTAGCAATTTGGATATATTGTATTTTATATTTATTTAGGTATATTTTGAAAATATAGTGTGACTTTCCACATTTTCCAGTGGCACGCCAATGGGAAGTTTTGGGGGACCCACGGTGGTTCCTCCCCCCGCGGCCGGGTCGAGCTCCCCCTCTCCAGCATCTCTCATCCAGGGTGCTCTGCCCGTCTCTCCTGCCCTCAGCCACGCCAAAGCCCAGAACCTGGCCTCCGTTCCGGGTAGCCCGCTCTTCCGCTCCCTGTCCCCGGCCCACCCTGCCGTCCAGGGAAGCCCCGCCAGAACTGCGCAGATGTCCCTAAGCAACGTACACGTTCCTCTGGACGCCATCAGACCCAGTGAGGATTACGCTCAAATAGATTTTTTCCAAACAATACTCAAGTTCACATTCACTTTAGGAAAATTGACGTGAGTTGCCATGGAAAGTTTCCAAATGATTTTTGCAACCCTCATTAGCTGTTTGTCATATCCGCTGGCTTCCGACTGGCTAATATGTCCTTCTTATTGTAGGTAAAGTGCTGCCAGTGACCGCCTACGACAAGGACGGTGTTCGGGTTCTGCTCAACTTTGCTTCCGATTCTCCCCCTGGCAGGCCTGACGTGTTGGTCATGGTGGTGTCCATGCTTAACACAGCGCCACTCCCTGTTCATGGGGTGGTACTGCAAGCTGCTGTACCAAAAGTAATACACTTGTGTGGACTGGTGACGTTTTATTTATTTTTTTCCTTTACATTCACTATGTGTTCGCCTATTCACAGATGTTTTTTTTTAATCTATCCATTCATCCATTTTCTAATTCGCTTAACCTCACAAGGGTTGCGGGCATGCTGGAGCCATTCCCAGCTGACTTCGTGCGGCAGGCCGGGTACATCCTGAACTGGTTGCCAGCCAATTGCAGGGCACACATAGACAAACAAACAACCGCGCTCACAATCACACCTAGTGACAATTTAGAGAACCAATTGTTCATTATTCACTGAAAAACTTTTGCTGCTTTTGTATTTTTTCTGAAATGTCCTAAAATGCCACAAGATGGCGCCTAAGCCCTACCTAACGAAAGTAGTGCTGTGGCGCCGTGTTCTGACATCGTGTTGCAAAGGAACTATTTTTGAAGTGAAGGAAGGATCTTCTGCGAATATAAAATTAGTGATATGGTCTCATCTATTGTTTTCAATACGCAATTCTAAACATGTAGGGGCGATTTGCTTTAGTTCATTTTGGGTTCATCCAGAAATTTCACCCGATCTTCTGCGAATATAAAATTAGTGATATGGTCTCATCTATTGTTTTCTATACGCAATTCTAAACATGTAGGGGCGATTTGCTTTAGTTCATTTTGGGTTCATCCAGAAATTTCACCCGAAGGCCAAGTATCGCAACATTTTTGCAAACAACACATAATCTTAAAGGAAATACCAAAAGTGTTTTTTTTTCTTTTCAGTGAACCATCTTTTTTTCTCCTCCTGTTCCAGTCAATGAAGGTGAAGCTACAGCCTCCTTCAGGAACAGAATTGGCCGCGTTTAACCCCATTTTACCTCCGGCCTCCATCACGCAGATCATGCTGCTGGCCAATCCAACAAAGGTGAGTCAACCCCACACGCGCCAATGTCACATTACTCGCCAATACAGAGAGGCTCGCACTAGCTCCATTTTTGCTGACTCAAGTTGTTCGCGTATTTTCAGGAAAAGGTTCGCCTGCGCTACAAGCTGGCGTTCACGCTTGGGGATGTACTGTGCAACGAGGTGGGGGAGGTGGACCAGTTCCCAACGCCTGAGGCGTGGGGACACCTATAAACACACACGCACACACTTCACCAAGGAAACTCCAGTCTTTACAGAGAGACCTATCATCATAGCATAAAGACAGTTGGAACAACTCAACGTTTTAGTTGTTTTAATGATACTTGAGGTTTTATTTAGGTATAGCTTTTGCGTTTTTGGGGGGGTTTTTTTGCAGGTAACTAAAGATAAGCACTGATATGAAAACAGTCATATTTAAAGGGGACATATGAAGGAAAATAGACTTTTTAATTGCTTGTATGCAAGTACAGTGTACCTAGACTTTTGAGTCCTCCAAAAGGGTCAGTCTTGATCTTTGGGGTATTGCAATGAAAGAATGTCACAAACTTATTTAAAACCAAAATGTGTACATTTTCTTCTAATACAGTATCCTAAATATCTAATATCCTAAATAATTCTCCTAAATATCAGAGTTGTTTTTTTCCCCTTCATGACTTTTGATCTTGACTGCATTACATCTGAAGGGGGGACAAAATGAGGACATTTTCAGATTTGTAACTCGAAAATGAGTGTTACATAAAACGGATCCTCTGCATTTAAGCATTTATTTGTATTTATTTACTGTTTAGACAAATGTCAATGTGGCAAATATTTTTGCTTTTTAAAATACTGTTTGATATTTGTCACTGTAGAAGGATTAGACTTTCTAATAACCAAATGACTTGAGTTGTAACGCAGCTTTTGTTTCAGTTGACGCTTGTTATTTAAGTTTGTTCTCATTTGGATGATAATTTTTCCTCAACTATTCCTAGTATCGGGGAGTACGGTGATCCCCTGCGGATTCAGTTTGGCAGATTGCTTGGCTGTCTCGTGGCATCTTGGCGCCGAGGAACTATGTTGAAGTGAGTAGATGAGCTTCCTTTTTGGCAACAGTTGTGCTTTGTCACCATGTTGTGGCATCTAGAAGCAGTTATAAACCCTCACTACTAGCAGGGGTTTCACTATACTTTTACTGTCAGTTAACAACACTGAACCTTGACAATGTGAAATCAAATATATGGACATGAATTTAAAAATATTCAGCCGTGGAATCGCGTCATGGTGCTGACTCATCAGCCTCATTTGCATATCAGATGTACAGAAGCGAGTTTAAGTGTACATAATTCAGAACCACTGTATCGTCGTTTGTGAATACGTGACATTTACATTTGTACATTCAGTTTGTTTGCTGCATGAAATAAAGATTTTTGTGTGAATGGAAGCTGATGTGTCATTGAAGAAGTACCACCGGGTTCATTGTCAAAAACGAGATTTTAGTTGGAAAGGATTATAAACAGTAGAAAAGAGTTGCTGCGCATGCTGAGAGTTCACACTTCGACTGTGCCTTCGTTGACAATGGCCATGGCCAAGTTCCTGGCCAGGGCGAGTCTCAGGAGCTCCACTTTGGTCACCTCCAGGTCTTCCTCCTCGAATAGCGAAGACGCAAATGAGAATGAATATATGTCCAAATTTTAAACATGGAATGTTGTTAAGATTCGACACATTGAAGAGATGTGTACCTGCATGGGGGTGTCGGTCATGGAAGTGGTGGCGGTGGAGGCGTTGCAGGAGGAGGTGAGTTCCTCCAAACAAAAGATGAGCTCGTAGGTTTGCTCTGATGTGAAGATGACCTGAAATGCATCAACACTAACCATTACATCAATTGATTTAGTTCCCTTTGCGCACAGTTTCAAAGCCCGGGCGAGACACGGAATGCTGGGTTGAGTTTGTGCCGTTTTCTGCCCCCCCCATCGTTAGCGCCGGCCTCTCTGAAGCTCACGCACAGCTCGGGATGTGGGGATTTTCAAAGTCGGAAACCATCGATGGGAACCAACGGTAATTTCAGAGAATGAAACTGAATTTACAAAAAAAAGGTTAGCTCTTATTTTGAAAAATATCTGTGCAAGACATGTTTTGCATATCGCTGACATTTGGCCAAAGCCTGTCACAATTTGGGATTTTTTTTTGGGACACATCAGTAATATTCACGTGTTATTGGCCAATTTGCTTGCATTCTTTGACGGTGCAGTGAATGGTTGAAGTCTTTTTTTGGGGGGGGGGCTGAAATGTGAGAATTTTGGGGGTATTGTAGGGGATGCAGTAATGATAAAATGAAGACAAGTCATGTGTCTTTGCAAATTGTTCACCAATCAAAGAGCAAGCTACTCTCCTTGACTCCTTCCAAGTCTACAGTTTTCTGATGAATGTCTCCTTGTGGGCCACCATAGCATGAGCGTTTCGCCCAATGCCACCAATATGTTCCACCTCTTTTGAAACCCATCTTGTATTTAAAATGCTTTGCCTTACTAACCTCTTTTTGCTCAAGCAGCGGCAGGGCATCAGTCAGTAGCGTCATCCAGAAGCTCCTGGGCGCGATCTTGGCGGTCATCAAGGAGAGGAGAAGCTTGGCCGCCTCCCTGAAGCGCTTCTCTCCGTACAACTTGTGGAACTCACGGTACTTTCCTTAAAAAAAAAAAAAAAAAAACGTGAATGGCGATCAAGCGAATGTCAGAGCAACAGGAGCAGAAAGTCAGTTTGGAGGGAAACAAAGAAGTGAGTACCTATGTAAGAGAATAGCAAATATGCACTTGGACTGCTAGTGATGCCAATCAAAACCACATCTAACTGTCTATTTGTGTACTTGGTGCTTACCGAGAAAAGTGAGCCTGTCACTCAGCAGCATGGCTGGACCTAAATTGTCAATGAGGTCCAGATCGGAAAAGGACCCTTTGGAAGAGTAATCCTGTAAAAACCTGAACACAAACATATATAGCGGCTGATTGGATGGGTTGGTTGCAATCTCGACATTTTCTCCATGCATCCTCTTGAGGCACAAACAAACCTTTCTGAAATTAAGGTGGCGAAGGCGGCGTCTTTGGCTCTGATGCTCCAGGAGAGGGCGGAACCCAGTCTGTTGTTCCTCAGAGCGCGCATGGCCATGATCTTACAAATACTACGCACTGCGTCAGAACAGAACAACATTTCCGCACACCAATAGAGGGAGCTAATGAACCACTGAGGATCGCTTCTTTTTGTGCACTGAAAACGACAAAAGCGTCTTGTAAAAGGGAGAAGGAACGTCAAAAAAAAGGTGCTACCTTGCTCCGACATCTGCCTTTGCTCACAGATCCTGAGCACCTTGAGGGCTTTGCGCTCCGTGTCTAAGGGGATGCGTTCCATCTGCAGTTCCAAGTAGACGCGGCCAAACTCCGGGCAGTGGTCAAAGTAGTCCACGGCCAACTGCCACAGACTGAACACAAGAATGCACTCGGGGTAAGACTCAAAGCATGTTGGGGAAAATCCATCTGAAAAAGGAAAATAGAATGGATGAATTTTCAATTGTTTGCTTTGTGCCGCTAGCCAAAATTGAAGTTACGAGCAAGCGTCAAAAATGCAGCTGCTTAAGTGAAAGGGGGGGAATAAGAGTAACTTCGGTAGTATAATGGTATTTTGATTGTATCTCTGTTGAGAGGCGGAAAAAAAAGATATTCAAGCCATAAAAAGCCTTTTCTCAGTCTTGTTTTTGTTTTTCAGTTTGACATTTCCATTCACAAAAGGTCTCCACTTTGTAGTCAGAAACCGTTTTTTTTTTTTTAAACCAACCCAAGTTCTAATGCCGATTGAAGAACAGAAAAGGCAACGCATGTTTTGTCTGGTGAAGGAAAAATCTCTTTCTTTTGGGAGGATTGAGGCTTATACCGTGACAGGGAGGTTTGAGGCTTATACCGCGACAGACTCCCGTGTGTCTTGAAAAATCCGCCAATATGTTCTAAAATGGCTGACAATGAGGGACTCTGCTTTGAAAGCGGCTGGCAGTCAGTGAGGAAAGAATGAAAAAGCCTCCACCTGTGGTGACTGAAGAGACCGGATGCATATTCCAACAGCAGAAACTCTCTCAAGTTGGAGCCAAAGCTAAAAAGACAAAAAAGGCGGCTCTGATGCATCTTTGCGTCAAATGTCACTTGATGCGACACGTCTCGTCGCTAGTTACGGTACTTACTGCAGATTGTGAGACTGGAGGAGCTGACAGTGATCAAGTAGATCCGTCAGATGGGCCACGAACCACCAATTGTTGAGGGCAATGCTGAGGGGACACACGAGGAGGGAGGATTGAGCAACAATAATGTGGCTGTGTTCCATTTGCGACTTCTCAAGATGCGTCGTGGGATACACTGAGGGCGCTAAATAGAGGGCTAAGCTATAGTCACATCATGTTGAAACAGCACATCACAGGGTTCCCACTCTTCCACTTGCTTTTTATTTATGGACCTTTTAAGGACCTTTGAGGGCTATTTTAGCCATTTTTAAGGACTTTTCCTGTAGCAGGGGATTCACGGTGGATTTAATGCCCGCTCAGCAATATGCGGGCTGAACAGAAAGCCACATATCACTGAGATGGTGTTCAAATTATTGCTGCCAAAGGCAATCAGCTAACCCTTTATTTGGCATACTGTATGTCAAATTTTCATCTTCCGACCAATATTACAGGTAGGAAAATGACAAAAACTTCTTTTTTGATGGATTTTTATGAACTTTAAGGACCCATGGGAACCCAGTCAAAATGGCCACCTGACTACATAAGCCATGAGATTACTCCTGTACATCGTGAATGAGGAGCGATTTCCAACGCATGGCGAGCTCCATGAATCAGCACTACCTGCAGTCCTTGATGACCTGATGGATGTCAAATTCAAAAGCGGCAAGTAAGATGCTGTCCAGGGCTTCTGGCACGCTCCTGGGGTCCAGAAACATGGTCATGCATGACTGCACAGAGCACACAGACACGTTAGACAGCATAGATGATAGAAAGTGGCGTGAGCAGCAAACGCTGGTGCTGTCGTGACTGTACATGAGCGTAGAAATGCAGCTCGGTGGCTTTGACGGTGGGGTGGCAATAGAGGAGCCTTGTGACCAGGAAGTGGTACCAGGTGCCCACAAGTTCTTTATGTTCCAGCAAAGTGTCTTCATCTCCCACTAAGATCTAAAAATGACAGGAAATTCAACAGAAAAGAATTGACTTTGAAAGACATACAGCCAAAAACATGAATACTAATGTACAAACAGTAATTACACTTTATGAAATGCACTGTGCCGAGGGCGATCTTACCTTGGCTATGAGTTCTAGGTGTGGGTTGCTGGCAAAAGAGTTGTCCCGGAGGCAGCGGTCCACTTCTTCGTGCCAGTGTCTCCACTTGACGTCAAAATCTGTCGGTGTCTGGGTACCACCGGGCTGAAGGTTGAAGATTGACAATTTTTGCGTTTATTTCAATTGCGGTTGTGCCGCATTACAGCCTGGTTGCCAAATTCGCCCCACCACATTTTTTAATGGCATAATAACGCAAAAAAGTGTGCATGTAGTTATTATGTTAACTATATGCACAGAACACATGGACCGGCGTTACGTATTCAGTTCAGGATTTCAACAAAATGTAACCACCATTGCTCGTCCTCGGGTAAAGTTTTTGTTGGCCTTTTAAGCCAATGACATGCCTCTGAATATGTTGGCATTGTGTTCGGACTGGACAGTGACTGTTTGGATCATATTCACAAAGAGGACTGCTGCTGACGTCTGCTATGAGGGAGCGAGTGAGCTGGCGAGCCTTCCATCCACACCTTGTAAGTAAATATTTTCCCACCTAAAATAGG
The DNA here is from genome assembly GCA_901007745.1 of Hippocampus kuda. NCBI lineage: Eukaryota > Metazoa > Chordata > Actinopteri > Syngnathiformes > Syngnathidae > Hippocampus > Hippocampus kuda. Next base: position 6,229 of record CAAKHF010023620.1, on the reverse strand, counting down.
TCATTTGTAATATTTATGGTTATGGACATATTTACAGAATACAATGTATCACACAGCACTACAGTGGCACAGGAAGGAGTCACAAGTGCACTTTGTGCACAGCGCTGCAGTGGGTAAGAGGACCTCCAATCGCATCCAATTGTGAAGATGCATCTTCTTAAACAAACATATTGATTTTATTGCTAGGTAGAAATTAGATCAGAGAGGCAGAAGACACCAACTAGCATTAATATAGCTTAAAAAGGCGGCCCTGTGGTCCAGTGGTGAGCACGTTGACCTCACAGTGCAGAGGTCGTGGGTTCGATCCCGGCTCCGGCCTTCCTGTGTGGAGTTTGCATGTTCTCCCTGGGCCTGCGTGGGTTTTCTCCGGGTACTTCGGTTTCCTCCCACATCCCCAAAACATGTGTAGCAGATTAAAGGAACACTCTAAATTGTCCCTAGGTGTGAGTGTAAGCACGAATGGTTGTTCGTCTCTTTGTGCCCGGCGATTGGCTGGCAACCGGTTCAGGGTGTATCCTGTCTACTGCCCGAAGACAGCTGAGATAGGCTCCAGCACCGCCCCCCCCACCCCGCGACCCTTGTGAGGATAAAGCGGATCAGAAAATGAATGAATACAGCCTAAAAAAAAATCAAAAAGTAATATGAGTAATTACTCCAAGACTGTAAGAAGAACTGCTATGGGCGGCGCTTTTCGATGCTGCATGTTTTTTAAATTCACCCCCGAGGGCAGTTTAAGTAGCAGGGCTTGGTACCCATCCCGACTCCCAAACTTGATTATAAACATTTATAGAGAGGGCGTCAATTACTCCTGTTTTCCACTGTTCGTGGCAGTGCTCAATCCAATACAGGCTTACTGTATGCGCTTTTGACAGTCATAACGAGACACAAAACAAGATCTTACATTGTAGAAGGGCATCTTGCTAAGCAGGTTGTCCATCAGCTTGAACATATTCCTGGCAGCAGGTTGGAGAATGACCTGCTTCACCAGCAACTGTCTGACTTCTTCCAAGCGGCCCTGCAGCACATAGCCCACCACCTGTGCAACACAATAGCATCATGAATGGACCTGAATTCACAAACAGCATGTGTGCATTACCTACCACGTCCCAGTAGTCGCGGTGTTCGGCGGGACTCTCGCTTTGCAGCACGTGTGTCGCCTTCTCGTCCACGTCGCCCTTGTGTAATCTCACCCAGTCTAGCAGGTGGAGCAACAGGGCACCCACTAAGGACACGAGCAGAAACGACAGAAAGGCTGGCTGTGAACTCCGAAAAGGGGAGAAAATAAATCAGTGCACAGTGACACTGACCAGCGTCAATGAAGAGGACTTCACAAAGATTCCAGATCAGTTCAATGGCCAAGAGGATTGACACCTGTTTAAACGGAACAAAAAGGTAAAGTGTCATGCAAATGCAGGTCAAATAGTAACTACACTTTTTCTGGTATTTTGTTTATTTAACAAATGTTCTGAATCATAGTGGATGAAAAAAAGTACACACCTGATTTCCATATTGTGTGCACACCGCGGAGTCTTTGGTATTAACTAATAAGAGATGATAAAAAATAAGTAAGATATCACTGAAGAGCTGGTAACAATCCATAATCGTAGTAAGAAAATACAGACCTGCAACTTGTTGAAGCTCTTCTATACAGGCCCGTATTACAGATCTATAATTTTTACTAATGCTGACAAATCTAAAGAGAAACAAAACGTGTTTGACGGAATGATTAAATGTGAACTGGATAAGTCTTGAGTTGAACTTACTGGGACTTCTTGTTCTTGCTGGGGATTTCCTCTTGGATTGTCTGCAGACCAACAAAGATGTGGTGTGACTCGTTGAAGAGTTTGCGTAGTATGGGGGAGTGAATTTCCTCGTCTTTCCTGACCTCGTGGATGAAGGAGCTGCATGACCCCGAAGCGCCTGCGAACCGAAGGCACAAGCAAGTAGGTAGAGGTTACCCCGAGCAGTATTTCTGGCAACGCTGAGCATTTATATTCGCAAGAGTCCCGCAATATTTGTTGAATTAATTTATCCGTTTACACTAACTGCCATTTAACACGACTTGGAATGTGATCGAGGTGAGTAGACTCACTCATATCCACTGAATACACACCAGATTGTTTGTAAAGGGTCTCATACACGAGGATATCTCCCGGACCACAGGCAAAACCCAAATGTTTCCCATGACTGGATATTGGAATATTCTGTGAGAAAACAAAAGTCATGACATGAGCACAAGGGCAACAGGCACTTGCCATTTCTCAACATGAACCAGCACTCAATAAAACATATTTTGTGCGGTGCATGGTTGGAAAGGTTTGGCTTGAGGTTTACATCTGGCGTTTTTAGCGAGAAAAACTGAGAGTGAAGTATCTTACTGTAATTATCGGGTCAACGTCGACCTCCTCCATCGCGGAATAATATCGCCAATACAATAAAATGTGAAATAGCAAATATATTGTGATAAGTACGTATAAATGAACTACAAATGTGACGGTTTAGCGCGCGCCAGCCCGACAGTGAAAGGTCCCTGTGTTGCCGTCTGATGACGTCACCACCGGGCTGCCCGTTCTCGTGCCTGATTTTCCATCTGCCTTCGCTTCGGATGTAATCTGCCCCGTTTTACTGATAAATGGTCAAAACTACGTTAGGGGATTACAGTTGCCGCACCGGAAATTGTAGGGTATTCCATTTTGTACAGAAGTAAAGGATTTCGAACACAAAAATGACGAACATACGATGGCTGTTTGTACGTAGGCGGCTAACAAAGAGGGTGTTACATGCGACATTCGTTCGAACAGAGTGGGTCTTGTGTTTATTTGCGCTTTGATTTGGTACATTTACCGCAATCTAAAAGCCAACAAAAGAATTACAACGACATGCGCGCTCACGCGGGGCCGAGAGTCTCTGTAACGCGCATCTTTACTCTCCCGCCCACGCCTGGTCTGGCGTCCACCCTCGTGACCTACGGCGGCCAATTGACGCTCACTGTGTCGTGCGCGCACCGGCTCGGGGCCGCGCACGCAGGGTTTGGAAACTTTTAGCGGGAACGAGCACGTGCGCGTACCCGTGTTCTTTGTGTGGCAGCAAAGAGAAAGCGCCAAAAGAGTGACCATGGCTGATGAGAAACCGAAGGTGAGTGCCACTATATCACGCCGCCTTCAAAGCCGATTTGAATCCAAAACGTGGGAGGCGCAGGGGCTCTTATGAAGCGTGAATTTCCACGTGCTTTTTCTAAGTTTGCAAGCGACAAGTCAAGTCGTTGTACCGACTTGGATAGACCGGAAGGCTTGTGCACGCGCATTGTGGGGCGCGCGGCCGGCATTTTGTGCGTGAGTGCACAGCGCAGCCAACCGGCTGGTGTCACCCTCACTTCTTGCCTCCGATCAACAACGTTTACATCCTTCCAAATGTCGGATCACTTTGAATGGAGAGAAATACTCGCATGGTGCGAAGTAACGCGGTACAAATACTTCGTTACTGTATTTAGCTTTTGCACTATTCGGTACTTAATTAACGAAGTACGAATGCTACGATACTGTGGGTATGTATATCTTTCAGCTATCTACTTCAGTAACTAGGAATGAATACTTTTTTCCTGAGCTTCATTTTCCAGGTATCTACTCTGAGTACTGATGTACAAATACTTGAGCAGGTTTTGCATGCTGTACTTATGTCTTTTTAGGTTGACTTTTATTTTTACTTCGTCCATTTGAAAATGGAGATACAGTATGCACTTCTACTCCTTAAGGTTGTGGATATTCTCATTCATCCAGGTCATTTCTTTCTCAGGACATTGAATTGACAGCAACTGGACTGCTCCGGTTGTCTGAGATGATGTTTCGCCTCTTATCTGAGAGGGCTTCATCAGTTCATGCAATAAGGCTTGTTTACTCCTTACTTTATCAAAATGCTATTGTTACTTTTTTCTTTTTTCAACGGCAACGATGACACAGTGTAAAGACAAATTTACATACCATTGCAGAATTTTTAAATATGTACCATTAAAAAAAAACAAAAACATGACAAGCCCATTTCAGGCATTTCAGAATAGCATATTCAGAAAATGTTCAGTTATTAGTCATATTTTCCAAAATATTTCTGTTATTTTAAAAAATAAGTATATACATACGTAAGCTTAATTGTAAACAGAGTGATGTAAAGTTTGTCCTCCTTGAATGAGATCTAAGAAGGCGGAAACAAAAGGGACAGCAGCGACAGAGTTGCATGAACCACAGACCATACTGGGCTACAGATTTGAGAGAAGCAAGATATTCTCATCTCTGCCCTTATTTAAGATAATTGTTGCGCTCTAAGAATGATTTGTGGCAAATGCCTGGTCTTCAAAAATTTTTAAAACAACACACGCGCACACAGGAAAGATGATAATTTGGCACATGAGGTGCACTTTCAATGATCAATCACAGTTCACCTGTTTTCTGATGATACGCTATGATTTATTGTTACCTGAGCCCTGAGCAATTGTGATGTCATTTTCAGTCGACAGCAACTGACAACATGGCCGCTTTACCAAACTGTGACATAGGAGCTTCAATATTTAGGTCAACTGAGAAAGCCTTGCTGGCTGTGACATCCCACCACTGAAACATAACAATGTCTGGTTTTGTGTTTATTTGTTTGTTTGTTTTTTCCCTGCTTGTCTCCCATTAGGAAGGAGTGAAGACTGAAGGTAATGAACACATCAACCTGAAGGTGGCAGGCCAGGATGGCTCCGTCGTGCAGTTCAAGATCAAAAGACACACTGCGCTCAGCAAACTCATGAAGGCCTACTGCGACAGACAGGTGAGCGCTTGACATAAGACAGGCGGGCCTTGAATTACGAGGGCCCCCATTTAAACGTTTTTCCACTGACACTCGATCATATCGAGTTAAGTGGGGAACAAAAATGTGGGCATGTTTTCACTTATAACGTGGCGTTTTTGACAGTTTGGTTCTTCTTCAGATTATGGAGGGGGTTAATTTCCCCCGACTGAAGTGGTCCAAATGCAGTACAGTACTTGCGGTGTGGCGCATCATATGGAAATAATAAAATAAATGTCTTGATGGTTCAGAGGGGTACCGTGTGTACTTTACAAGTATATTTTCTTTTATATGATGACAGTAAAAAAATGTATAAATGTACCGTATATATTGTTGCCACACTATCCAACTTGCTTCATTTGTAAACACAAACAAAGTTGTACTTACTGCACTCTCTGTCATGGTAATTTATCTGTTTAACAGTTATGGTAAGAGGACAATTGGGCGTCTTCGTCTTTTATAATGTAAGGAATTTTTTACACAATTCACCATTCATTTATATACAAACCCCTCGAAAAAAAAATATTTCGATACTAAGGTGAATTCCTTTGTTGATTATGTGTGCTGAAAACAATCAGGTTTCAGATCCAAATGTGAATATGAGACAAAAGTTCAGAATTCCAGCTTTTATTTGATGGCATTTACATCTCGATTTGTTCAACAACTCCAAACACAGCACCTTTTATTTAAATTCACTCACTTTTCAAAGCAGAGGAACATGTGACTGATGGGTGTGTTGCTCGAGTGTTGCCTTTTAGATATTGCTTAACCCTTTCAGGGACAGCGGTTACTTCAGTGGACAGCTGATCATGTTATCAGGTGACGGGGTGCATGAAAAGGTTAGACATTTGATAGTGCTTCTTTTTGGCTTTGGGTTTGACCTGTGAAAGCTCCATTTGCTGTTGAGCAAATATGAAAACCAGAGAGCTGTCTTGCAAACCTATTTTGAAGGTGATGGAAGAGGTCAATCAGAGCTATCGGGCAAACATTGGGCATAGCCAGTACAACAATTTGCAATGTCCTGAAAAAGAAAAGAAACTACAGTACTGCGCAACAGACATCCAACAGGTCAACCCAAGGGTACCAACAGCGGTTGATCACGGAACCATTGTGAGAGCAGTGAAGAAACATCTGAAGACAACAGTCCGTGACATCATTGCCAACCTTTTTAGTGGCTCTTTCAGTGAACTACAGTGACCTATAATACGTCTCGATGTAAAGTGAAGATGTATGCTGACAGTGTGTGTGTGTGTGTGTGTGTGTGTGTGTGTGTGTGTGTGTGTGTATAGTACAGATGTATCTCCTGTATATATGTAGTATTTGTTGCAAGATTAAAAAAAAAAGGTTGCAATAAATATTATGTAACGGAGTAAATTACACTGCTCAACTGACTGTGGCACAGCCATCG
>CAAKHF010023611.1:0-15175 GCA_901007745.1 Hippocampus kuda | reverse complement strand
AGACCCCCCCCCCCGCCCCCCCACCACCACCCTACACTATTAGTGAATTTGCCGTGGCTTGTGCTGCAAGATGTGAGGATAAAAATGTCAGGAAAATCCTTCAAGAACATCTGAAACGGATTTGGCTTGAATCAGAGGTACTTGAAATCGTGGCTGGATGGTCCGGACTTTGATTTGAAATTAGTTTTAAGTTTTAAGGCCTCTAATGGTGGAAAGCCATTTTTTCAACAGGGGGTGTGTAGACTTTTTATACCCACCGCAATTGCGCATGCGTTATCTGGAATGCAAAAGCATTGACAAGATGAACATTTGCGAGCGATGTTGCGAAATGCAGCGGCCGGCTACTGTGCTGAACAATCTCTTGATATTGTGATGGGCTTCGCGCTGGCTGGCTTCGGCTCCGCGTGGGCGTCCGACTCAAAAGCAGAGAGGAGGCGGAGCTCCCGCCCGCTCGGCCGGCCGGCCGGCTGGCCGCTGTCCATACGCTAAGTGCTCTTCATCCTCCTCCTCCTCCTCCTCCTCCTCGGCTCACAGCCCCTCTCGCTGATTTTTAATGCACCGGCGCTTGAGCACTTGGGGAAACGTGATCGCCGCTTCACCCGCGGCGACGTCGGCGCCGCCTCAAACACTGCCGTTGTCACGGACACGAATATACTGACGCGCGTCAACAACCGTATCATCTTCCCCATCACCCTCGGCGCTCACGTCAACATCACTTCACACGTCGCCATCAACATCCGCAGACTTGAAATATCGCCACCAACAAGCGATTTTTGTATCACATCCGCATTTTAGCGTCATCTCCAGCATCCACGTAAATATCAATATCAAGAGCAAAAGTGTGATTGAGTGACCGAACACATGAATTGAGGGCATTGATGAGGTTGAAAAATAGCAGACCAGCGCCGGTCTCACCAGCTACATCGAAACCGCCATTTAAATCAACTCTGGGTCCTCGTACATCTTTCGCAAATCAGGATTTTGACCTCAGCCCAAATATTGGCCGCATGCAAACGTGGTGACCATCAACATCGACGTACGGGGCAACATTCAGCAGAAAATGATGTCCATCTGATTCAGCCTCCATCGCACCATTTCGATTCTTCGTCATCATCAGTAGCGTCGCAATCAACATCCAAATCGCTCTTGGCATCGCCGCCGCATGATTGTCGTCCCTCTCCGGCCTGTATCAACGGCATCGTGCGCATCATCCTCATCACGACAAGCAGCATCCACACAAACATCGGCGTTCGCACTGCCGTCGACGTCTTCGTTAAGACATGAAACTTGTTGTACGTCGTGCTGCAAGAAAAGCGTTTTTAATTTATTATTATTTTGCTTTTGAAGGCGCATTGAAATGGGGACAGGTCCTCCTAACGAGGACACAGCTAGAGTTAGTTGTGCTGCGCTTGTGGCAAGCGTGTACCCGCGTCTTCAAATCTTCAGCTTCTCCATCAGGAAGATTTCTTTCTTTATTTGGGCTCCATTCTGGGTCAAATGGACCCATAGTCTTTTTTTTTTTTTTTCAAATATTTGTACTTTTTTTTTGGATGATGTGATGTGCGATGAGTAATGCGCTACAGATTGACTGATACGGTCCGTCATGGAGTGAACACTGCTGTGATGTTGCGGGGACTAGTGACCCAGTTAACAGTTTGAGGGGAAAAAAAAAAATCAACTTTTGTGACATTTTGGGGGGTAATTCACTCATTCAAATTTTAAAAAATGGTTAATAACAGAATTATCTCTCGTGTAATGTTGCAGGTCAAATTGACCCGCTTAAAGTAATTTTAATTATTTTTTTTTACCTACAGAGAGTTGCAAGTACTTTTTAGTTTGTGACACTGTTGGGTACATTTAAGATGCCCTGGGTCAAACTGACTCAGAAAGGATGCTCATCCTGACAAATGAATGCAAAAGGGGGTGAGGGGGGCAAAATGAGATTTAAAAAATAATAAATCCTCCTCCTACATTGTGGGTCTAATTGACCCATTGAAGAGAATTATTATTTTATTTTTTTAAGCATCAAACTTCTTACTGTGTATTGAAATTTTGTTCATGAAAGACAACCCGGGTCAAATTGACCCAGGATTATTGATGCTGTTCCCGAAACAATACCAGAGGGAGGGGGAGAATGAGTTCTATATAACATTTGTCGGCATTGTCTTCATTCCGGACACTTTCTTCGTTGATGTCAAACATGAGCTGGGTCAAAGTGACCCGGGAACGTTATTGCTGAGAAAGGATCAGAACAGGGAGGGGGGGTGGGGGTGGTTGAGGGTCTGCAGTGGAGCGACAGCTGCCATCAGAGGCGAACGGAGCACACAAACGCTTGAAAGAGCTGTTTGAAGCCAGCGGTGGCGGCCAGCGGAGATAAAAGTGGCGGCGTGGCGCACTTTGACATCATCATCGCTTTGACATCTTCATCGAGCCCCGGTGGTGACGCTCTCTCGGCCGTTTTAAAAGCGACCCTCAAATGCGCCGCTCGGCAACAACAATGATCGGGACAAGATGAAACCAAAATGGCCAGATGCGGCGTTCGTTGCTTCTCTGGTTCAACAGGACATGACATGACTGGCCTCTTTTTACGCAGAGATCCTGCAAAATCAAGTGTCGCATTAATATCCTGTTTTTGCGGGGTCTGTGTAAAACGGTCTGAACTCCTTTCACACAGCATTAAGACAAAAATGCTGTCTGGAGCCGGAAAAGGCTATCCGGTATTTATCTGCCTGTGCCTTTCACACATTAACCAGTGAAAGGCAGGTCATTTGAACAAGGTGTGGTAATTTCCAGATTCATTGGAATCAGGGTAAAATTGTCCTTTCACACAGGTTTTCGGCAAAACCGAAGTATATCGGAACCATAGCAGTGAATCTGAAGCTAGCCCCTTTTCACACAGATATTGACACAACATTTGTGTCAATCTGCTTTTGCTGGGTTGTGTGTGAACTGCCACTTGCCTTTTTCACACAGTTTCTTCAGCAAGCAAGCAGCAAGCAACTTTCAAAATACTTGACTTACCAAAGTTAGGACACAAAGTTCCATCGAGGGGCTAACTTTCAAGCGGCACGAGGGGAGTTAGCGTTTCCTTTTCTCTTGATAAAAGTAGACAAGCAAGTGCAAAAGGTAAAATGCTGACCCCTGCAGGATTGGAGTGTCATGCTCAGGGCTAGCTTGTTGATTTCAAATGAACAATTCAAAATAATCTATAAATGACAAACATTATATATATATATTTTTAAATCTTTGATTTCATTTATTTGTTGTACCTTAAGCGAGTCACATTACAAAAAAAATAAAATAACATAAAAATAACTTCCACAGACATGAAATTTCCAAGGTATTAAATGTGACTAATTTTGGGGAATAAACCAGGAATTCCCAATGTGGAATATTCACCGAATTCCGGAACTGTTCTACACTTTTGCAAGCCTAGTTGCCACCTCAAGATCCCTGCGTGTTTGCGAGAGTGTGTGTGTGTGTGTGTGTGTGTGTGTGTGTGCGTGTGTGTTGTTTCTAAATGCTTTTCTATTGGACGTCTCATGGGTCCACACGTGACTTAGTAAGTTACCGTCGATGTTTAGTGTTTCTGCAGGGTGATGTCAGTTGGAGGCCTGTGCCGTCGCCCCTGAAGCCCCATCATCGGATCCAGTTTGGACCTCATCTGGAAGAACAACACGCTAGGTTATTCTTTTGCTTTTTTTTTTCAATCCCCCAAATCAGCTGGCAGTTTGTGATTTGTGAAGCTGATAAGTTTTCAACAAAGGTCTTGACTGGGTCGCAACCCGTGAAGGTCTTGGTCTCAATTTGTCAATGTCTTGGTCTCATCTTGGTCTAAACCAGCCTTGCTCTGAATTAATAAAAATCTTAGTCTTGAGTTGAACTCAAGTCCTCAAAACTGGGTTTTTAACTTTCTCAACCTGACATGGTTTAGGTGTTGACTTATTATCTCAATATGCCTGAGCCTTGGTCTTGACTCTGTCCCAACCCCTGAATTCCTTGCTCATGATTTGGTCTTATAACCTCATCAAGTCTTGGATGCAGCCCGGCTCAACCCTTCAATGTTTTGGTCAAGATTTGGGCTAACTCCTTCAAGTCTTAGTCTTGAATAATTCTCAACCCCTTGACATTTTTAACTTGCTCTCAACCTGCCATTGTTTTGACCATGACGTGGTCTCAATCTTTTAAACGTCTCAACTTGATTTCAATCAATTAAAGTTTTGGTCTTGTCTTGGTCTCAACCCCCAATGTCCCGGTACTGACTCAGATCCCCACTCCTCAAACTCTTGTCTTGAATTTGCCTGGATCTTGATTTTGACTCCGTCTCAACCCCGCAAGACCTTTTTTGACTTGGCCTCTGTCCTGCAGTTCTGGTCTTCACTCAGTCTCAACTCTCAAAAAGTTCTTCACTCGTCTTAAACCCTTAAAGTCTCTATCTCGATTTAATCTCAACGTTTCACTCTTAGTCTTGACTTGGTCTCTGCTTCTTAAAATGTTTCCAGCCTTGACGTATCCAATCTGTCCATTGGATCGTTTCTCCACCCCGTAGCACCAGCATGATGTTAGGATGCAGTCTTCCTCACCAAGTGCTTTGGTCTGAGCGTCCGGTGAGCTGGGTTCCGGCGGCCACCGCAGCTCGCCGCTCTCCACTTCCGGCCCATCTGTCGGCTCCACCACGATGGAGGGAAGCCTCTTGGACAACTTTGGATGCCTTTCGTGGGAATCGGGGAATAGCTGCAAGTTTATGTTAAGGTTGACTGAGGGGTGGTGCCGTGGTGATGTGCTAAGTGGGTGCGAGAACATGTGACAGCACATGTGAGAGAACAACAATGCAGTCAAAATCGGATTAGCAAAGCCGCTAACAGCGCGTAGCACCTGAGAAGAAGATGACTTATACTCAGCTCGGCTTTGTTTGAACGCAAACAGAGGCTGGCCGATTCAAGTTCAGTTGCCAACACGATTTTCATGCTGACATGCACCGCATGAATCCAGATTTTTTTAAGTCAGCGTCAATATGATGTCGACGAGTCAAATGTTATGTCCCAAAAGATTTTTAAAATTGTTTTGAATGACATCATTAGCATGTGTTTTCTATGAGCGTGGGGCAGTGGGGATCGATGACAATCAGAAATTCAGGAATCGAATTTTTGTGTTAAGAAAAAAAAAAAAAATCAATACAGATTTTATGTCAAGGCCATATCGCCACTGCCTTAAGTTAACCAAATAATCAAGATGAATTTCAGACACGGCGTCTTCCGGAAAAGACACCAACACTTCGTCATGAGAGTGGTGACATCGGCTCATATTTTACTCATGGCTCCGCTGACTCACCGCCCACCACCACCACCACCGCCGCCGCTGTTGCTGGCCATTGCTGTGAGGACAAAACGGGTGGAAAAAAACCAAAAACTTCTTCAGCCACTTCTGGAAGGATACTGCATCCTGGTCGCCTCCTACTGCCCCCGATTCCAGAGAGTTCATTACCTCGGTCATCCTGCATAAAGCAAACAAGTCAGGATCATGAATGGTAATCCTTTCGTTGATTTAAAACTTTGGATCAGTGGACGAGATAACAGGGGCCACCGCATATTGGAAGCGTGCAGAGCTTTCATTGGTTTGTTCAAAGAGAATGACCGAAGATGGTCTTGGTCTGCAATTGGCTGGCAACCAGTTGCCCAAAGACAGCTGGTGGTCTTGATTTGACTTGGTCTCAGTTTACAGTCCAAGTCTTGGTCTTGTTTGATTCTCAACTCCTCGAAGGTCTTGACTTGGTCACAACCCCTAAAAGAACGTAACTGGGTCGCAGTCCATTCAAGTCTTTGTTTTCTACTCCTCAATTTCTTGGTCTTGACCATTCAAAGTCTTGACCTCAAACTTTCCATGTCCTAGCCTTGGCTTGGTCTGGGTCCGTCAAAGGTCTTCCTCTGGTTTCTGTTCCTCAAAGTCTTAGTCTCAATTCTTCAAAGTCTTTGTCTTGACTCAGTTCATTGTCTTAAATTTGATTTGATCTCAAGCCATTAACTCATTCAGTACCAGCCAAGGAGTTAAATTCATGCCTTGGTCTTGGCCTCAAGCCCCCAAAGTTTTGCTCTTGACTTGGTCTCGAGCCTTCAAAGGACTTGATTGGCTCTCTAGCTGTCAAAGTCTTAGTCTTGACTCTGTTTGAACGCCTTCAAGAATTGGCTTTGCCTTCGACTGAACCCTTCAAATGTCCCTAAATGTTTTGGTCTGGAATTAGCCTAAAGTCCTCAAAGGTCTCAACTTGGTCTCCACTCATCAGTCTTGACTCAGTATTGCTTTTGACTTAGTCTCAATCCCTTAACCAAAATCTGTTACGGCTCCGTTGCTGCAGATTTTGTGTGTAAGCGCCCCAAGACGTGGGCTCAGAAAAATCAATAGACTTGATCAGAAGTGTGAGTTTTCCGTTGGTGCGTGACTTGGAGTTGAGCGTTTTTGAAGGTTGCGTTGCAGCCTTCCTCGGCGGCCTCTTACTCCGACACACGGAAGCCTGAATGCAGCCTCTATCCGTCTCTTAGTTACACAACGCGCCCGTCTCCAAATGACCTTCTGCGCGTTTTAAAAGACGGCCGTTTGTCCCGGTGAGGGTAAATGTGTCTTTTCTTCCCTGCCTAGTCGGCAGCTGTTGGCCATTTGGCGACGGCCGGCGAGCTCGGCGACAGGCGAGCGCCGATCAACAGCTCGCTTTGTGGGCTCCATCGCCATGGAGATGCTGGGTTGGGACAGTCGATAAATACACGGGGTGGGCAAAGGTATTTGGCCAGGAGGTCCCAAAACTTTTTTAATCTGACCCATCAAGCATTGACATCTTCATCAAAAGGTATCGATTAAAAAATGAGCGTGGACTATTTTACTATTCGAATGAACAGTTTTACAAAAAAAAGACAAACATCAACAACATGTTTTTTGGCATCAACAAGTTATTTGACCGAAGTAATGATGAATAAAATAAAAATGAGCATGGAATGCTATTTTATGATTGAAATAACCATCTGTATATAAAATATAAAATGGGCAATATTGACACTTTTACATGTTGATTATTCTTTGAAATAATTGGCTGATTTATAAAAAGGAAAATAACAATGATATATTGTCTTATTGTTAAAGCTATGAAACAACTTTGCACAGCACAAAAATCTCAGTAAAATATGTCTTAAATGAAATACAAATCCCTTAGCAAATGTGTGTTATTGTTGCATTAAATGATGAGCCAAATCAGTATCATTACGATAAATAACAACAGATGATCTTATTATTCAAATAAGCATCCGATGCAAAAAATTTGGTGAGATGAACAAGTTGACATTTTTTGGTGTTTTATTAATGAAGGGTGCAATTTGTTTTTCATAAAAGATAAAATTATACATCCTAAAAAAAAGAGAATGGCAATTGCATATGGTTGTGATTTTAGCGTTCGAAGAAACTACCCCCACGCCTCGCAGACACACCTGCCCCCCCTCCCCCCCCGGCCGAATGTACCATCCGGCCTCCTTTCGACTGCCTTCGCAAGTTATGTCACTTTTCATCCAATCCATCAGCGGCGGACCGGCAGCTGCTGTTGCCATGGGCAGCGAAGGATGAGATTCCTGCGATGAGTCGAGTGAGTGGAGCACTTTGCTTGAGCGCGCGAGGCCCACAGCTGATTTGGGGAGCACCCGCGTGTGGCGTCAATCACCCGAGGACACCTTGCTGTGCCAAAAACTGTCGTTGCTTCTACTTGTCGTTGCCCCGCCGCAAAAACAATGCAGCTTCATCCGACATCCGAGGCCGGCGTGGTCCCTTCCGGAGGAAATATGTGCTCTTCGGAAGTCGAGTGGCCTCGGAGGTACGGAGCCCGGACGTATTCCCGCCGTGGTCCGAGCGTGACGGCAGGAACGTCCGAAGTGCAGTCACGTCACAGATACGTGGATTGAAATTGCGAAACCAAGCGTGATGCTTCGGTCGTGCTTCTCGCAGGGCAAAGCAATCGAGCCGATAATCGCGGAAATCCTCAAATGCCACGAGAAGGGGCGTTGTAAGTATGTGCGGATGCCAAAAGATGGCGGGAACGCACTCGAAACAGAGACGACTGCAAAGCACCGTGCATCGAGCGTGTACGCACTCGTGTCCCCGAGTGACATCGACGACTGTAGCCGGTGAAAACGTTCAACACAAACAAAGCCCGTTCACACGAGGCACCATCAACAGCATCGAATAAGACGCGAGCACTAACCCGACCTGACATGCCGGCAGGGTCAAACGAAAATGCGCACAAGCACTTCACGCAACGCTATCAAGCTTTGGCATTTACAAAAAAAAATAATAATAATTTCAATGTTGCGGAATGCGGGCAAAGTGTATTGGGGAGGAAAAAACAAAACAAAACAAAACACTGTCAATGATTTGAAGAGAACAACAACAAGATCAAGGTTTCAATAGGTGGCGCAAAATGTGCCTCGTTACGTTAGGCTGAGCACAAAAACAGATCACAGAAAAAATTGTCTATGGATAAGGTGGAAAAAAAAAACTAAATGGCATATACGCGAACTGATGAATGGCGAAAGAAGAAATTGACAGAGTTTTACTGTATCTTGTTGAAGCCCAACATGCTAGCATTCTGCACAAATGGTTGCACTTCAGCCTTCAGACAAACTACTGATGCTGAATTTTCCTCAAAAGAAACAAACAAAGCTGTTTGATTTGTTCGTATGAAGGACATTTTACGGCGTGATCAATCAGACAACTTCAGACGGATCTACATCCTTTGTTTCCTAAAACGAATACAAACTACGGTACTACTGAGGAACTTTCCCCCCAAAAAAGAAAACATTGGAGTCGTAATGTCAATTATTCAAGCCACTGGTGTTTTTATAATAAATGAGACTGTTCAAAGTAATCATGCGTTGCTTGTCGTTTGTTTCCTAAACAGAAGACAGGCTAATGATTTTACTCTTTCCTAAAAAGAAACGATCTATACTGTTAAACATGATTAAATACGTACTTTTAATGGTTCAGTCAGTGGCGCACGCACGTCTTGCGATTTGCATTTTTTCCCGCGTTTCATGGTAAAATGTCATGAAATCGCTTCTCGCGGGGACAAAAGAAAAAGCACTTTTGCATTTGATTTGAATGTGGAGCTCAAATACAAGCGAACGCATCCATGCATATAAATGGATATTAAAGACCAAGAATCCCTTGAATAAGTTGTTCATGACAGTTAAAGGATGTCCAAATATATTTCCTGTCCACACGCAGCATGCAGCTTTGTGGTATTTTCATGTCATTTCCTGTTCCCTTTTTGTTACTGCCGCACATAAATGTTCATACTGTGTGTGATAGATGGTGAATAATTGAGCTTGTTCACAACAGGTAGCCCGGTTGCTGACTGACACTCTGAACCGAATGTAGAGTGGGTCGCCTTCGAAAGAAACACCCACACTTGTTATACACACAACACCCACCAACTGTGTCAAATGCCCAACATGTCCAATGGGAAAGTTTCAACAATCTAGTCTTGCATATTGACGTTGCGTTATTAACAAATAGAATATGGACCAAAGTGTTTGTTTGTTTGTTTTCAATAAATAGCTCCATACCTGTCGCTTGGTCTAGATTAAGAAGCTCCTCATCACAGTGCTGCTGCCTGCTGCTGATGCGGATGCTGATGATGATGCGGATGCTGATGAAGATGCGGACTGTTGTGGGCGACAGGCGGCAGAGGCTCCCCGGTCAAGTTGCCCAGCAAAAGTGTTGGACGCATGCGCAGTTGGGAGCGCCACGGCCACTCCAAACGCAGTCGGAAAAACAGCAACTTCCAATCCAAGGCGTCATTGACGCCACATGAATCCACTGGGTCATCGCTCATTCAAGCTTCCCCCCACGCCCCCTCCCAATATTCTCATTTTGAAATAGAGGACAGAGTGTAATTAAATCTTAAAATCGGCAAATTATTACCCGATATCGCAGGTGCGAAGTTGATAAAATTGCCCTTTTCGAGGCACACTTGAACGCGGCACATGTTCAGGCGCGAGACTCCAAGCTTTCGACGGCTTGAAATCAGCGGCGTCCGCCGAATCGTTTGTCAGGTAAATGTACCCGAAAATCTCCCCCGAACTTGAACTGCATCACGCATAAAGAATCCGACCTATGTTCGAAATAAAAGTAATAAGTGGTCTAATTTGTTCTCATTGGAACGTTACGTCGACGGTAGCTAGCTTGGATAACGTCTTGGTTAGGGAAACAGCGTTGGGAAAATGCATTGTTAACATTTTAAAAAAAAAACAAAAAAAAACTCCAAATTCACCTCTTGTTGCCACCAATTTCATCTTCAGAGCCACCGCGAGGCTCCGTCAAACCTTTTAGGTGAGCTGTGTCTCCCTCTAGAGTGGAAATGCAGGATCCACATGCTGTATGAGAGCAACAGAAGTACTGGAACAGAATAAGGGAGATAAAGGTGGCACAAAGGCAATGCGGTGGGAAGTAACGAAGTACAAATACTTTATCACTTCATCTAAGTATATGTGGAATTTATCTGTGCTTTGTGTATTCAATGTTGTGACACATTTTACATCAATCTAATGCTAATCTGTGAATCAAATAAATAACACTTAAAGTGCCTTTCCCAAAGCCACCACTGGGTAATTAAACCAAACCCCTCCCCCCCAACTCACTCATTTAGAGATGAAGGAGTGACAAAGATTTACTTGGTTGTTTAATGTCACACTTAATTCGTGGGCAGGCAAGAGAGACACGCCGCGATTTGTACACAAACTTGAAAAATGCTGATTGTCCCCTTTCAGGTATGCATGCAATGTATCTAACTTTTCTGTTCCCTGTGCACAAAGCCATGTGACCTTGGTGTGGAAGAACTCACTTGAAGCTCTGACCTCCCGTCATCAATGTGTGGTAAGAGATGAACTCTTCAGACATGCCGTGACTAATAATATGTATTTATTCATCTTCATATTGCAAACATTGGAGTTGAAGCATATGGAATAGTCCAGAGGTCAGTAAAAGCTATTTACACTGACAGATTTATTATTATTCACACTGGCTGAGAATGCGCTGCAGATACACACGCGCACACACACACACACACACACCCACACACACACACACACACACACACACACACACACACACACACACACACACACACACACACACACACATCACGCATATATATACACACACAACTAATATGTATGTATGTAAGTGTGTGTGTGTGTGTGTGTGTGTGTGTGTGTGTGTGTGTGTGTATAATGTAATTATATGTATGCATGGACTATAGCAAATTAGGTTCAAGCAGAAATATTAATAAAAATATAGTTACAGTAGTACACTTTTTTTGTCGTAATTGTTACATTTCTTAGCGAGTCTTTCCTTACTGCATCAACAAGAACACCTCAGCGGTTACATTCACACACACACAGTTACACACACACACACACACACACACACACACACACACACACACACACGTGCACACACAAATCTTTTTAAATGACAACTATCGTAAACATTCATTTTGCTATAGCCTGATCCTTCAGACCCTTTTGATGTTAGAGCACAAATGCTGCAAGTAAACATTTTCTGGACCACATGTAAGCATATTTACGGAAGCCCTGTCATGAGACACCTAGATACATAGCTTATTAACAATTTCATTGCATTTTTTTCCTCTGCCAAGAATGTTTGTCCATCTTTCTTTTCATTTTTCATTCAGCAACATTAAGCTAGAGGTTTAATTACTACCTGTCCTCGATTAAACATCGATGAGCTAGCACCTCACTTCTCAGCACCGTCAAAAAATCTCATTTTCTCCGAGTGTACCGATTCTCGGAGACGCTGGATGGACGAAGCCGTCTCGTCGTTGGCGAAGAACTCACTGGGTTCGAACGTTTTGGTGATCTGTTTGGTAATCACGAAGGTTTCTGTGCTTTCGCGCGACGTTTCATGGACGATTCGTTTCTGTGATACCGTCCTCCTGCTGCTCTGAGAACTCTCCACTGTCCACGATGACGACATCTGACCGGCCTCGCCTGTCGACTGAACCGTGGCCAGAGGTTTGGAGCGATGTGATTCAGGGCCTGCTTGTACCTTGGATGTAACGACGTGTATTTTCTCTGACGCCAATCGGAGAGTCTCCTCAGAGGAAGACAAGACCTCAGATGACAGGATAGTGATCTTCTCAGGTAGGTTTGGCTCGATTGTGATCAGCTCGGACATGGCAGTGGAAGTCAGGATGTCCATCTCTCCGAGATCTGGAGGTAAGTTCTGATTGGAGTATTTGACTGTCACTTTGGTTGGAGAAGATGAGTGCAAACTGACATATTCGCTCGTCGCTGTTGAGCTGATGTCAGCGTAAATGTTTGATGACCT
Source organism: Hippocampus kuda (assembly GCA_901007745.1). Lineage (NCBI taxonomy): Eukaryota > Metazoa > Chordata > Actinopteri > Syngnathiformes > Syngnathidae > Hippocampus > Hippocampus kuda. The sequence goes on along the minus strand of CAAKHF010023611.1, from coordinate 2,794 downwards.
CGCCGAACAAGTCGGGCTCATGTCTTCTTCACGTTCCCCTGATGGGCTCTTTTTATCCTTCTCGTCATTTTTGATGGGCGTTTTGGCAGGTTCTGAAGGTGAGGAGAGCCCAAATGTTGGAAACCTAAACCATCCCGTCCGCTCCGGACTTTTGGTAGCTTCTTGCTTGGTCTGTTTGTCCTTCCTTTCTATTTCTTCCTTTGGGGTTTCTGGGTGTCCTTCCCCCTTTTCTGTTTTTGGCAGCTCAAATTCAACATCAAGATTTTCAAGGACAACCCCAAATGATGCGGGAGTGGCTTGCGGTGATTTTCCATCTCCACTCAGTTCGGCTTTCATCTCCGGTCGACTGTCTTTATATTCTGTGTCAGGTGACACACTTTGTCCCTCTGGTTTGTGTCGTGAGAATGCCAGTCTTGGCATTTTGAAGGAGGGCAATTTGAATTTGCTCGGAGAGACAGGACTCACGTCGACATTGGCTGTCTCTTTGCTCAACCTGACGTCGCCCTCAACTTTCAGTGCTTGTGGGACTGAAACCGTACCTTCCAATTGTTTACCTTCAACATCCGGCAGCTTGATCTCAACGTCAACATCTGGGACTGGTTTCACTTTGATTCCTGATCCTTGAAGTTCATCTCCTTTAGTTGTCACTTCCACTGACTGTCCTTCAATGTTAATGCCGGTTGTTGAAAGGACCAGATTTGCTTCCTCTTCAGATATCTCCAGCTTTATGGCATCAATTTCAGTGTCTTTGTCCACATCAGGCACTTCAACACGAACCTTTGATGGGGAACCTCCAAATGTCGGTAAATTGAATGGTGGTAATTTGAATTTTGTTGGAGAACCTTCAACACGACTTTTTGGACCTTCAATCTTTGTAACTTCGATTTTATCTTCAGCAGATGGTAGTGTTATTTCGGAATCGGGGAGTTTAAGGTCACCATGTGCATTGACATCCAGTTTTGGTTGTTGAAACTCCACTTTAGGTGAAATGATTTGCATTTTCCCTTTGGAAATTGAAACATCAACATCTGGGAGACCGATATCAACTTCAGATTCTTTGCTGCTTTGCTTAGTGAATGGGAATTTAGGAAATGAGAATCTAGACTTCTTCACTTTGACATCAAGCTCTGTGGCAGGCTCAGGAATTTCAGCCTCAACCTTGACTTCTGGTGATTTTAGACCTGCTCCGTCTACCTTGATGTCTGCGTCCATAACAGGCACTTCAACATTGACCTGAGGTAAGGCAACTCCTAGTTTGGGAAATTTGATTGTTGGCAGTTTGAATTTAGATGGCGAGCCTTCAACACTCCCAGGTTGGGCTTCAATTTTCGGAGCTTCAATATCAACTTGAACTGATGGTAGTTTCACATCAACATCCGGGAGTTCAACTTCAGTGTCTGGTAGTTTGATGTCTCCCTCTTTCCTTGACAAGCTGAAATCAATGTCGGGTCCTTTCACTTTTGGCATGGAGATGCCAAACTTTGGCATTTTGAATTTGCTCTCGGGGCCATCTATATTGACATCCACTTCTGGTGGTTGAAACTCGACTTTAGGTGAAGTGATTTGCATTTTCCCTTCTGGAATGGAAACATCAACATCTGGTAGTCCGACATCAACTTCAGATTCTTTGCTGCTTTGCTTGGTTAATGAGAATTTGGGAATTGAGAATCTAGACTTCTTCACTGTGACATCAATATCTGTGGCAGGCTCAGGAATTTCAGCCTCAACCTTGACCTCTGGTGATTTTAGACCCGTTCCGTCTACCTTGATGTCTCTGTCCATATCAGGCACTTCAACATTGACCTGTGGTAAGGCAACACCTAATTTGGGTAACTTTATTGTTGGCAATTTGAATTTGGATGGCGATCCTTCAACACTCCCTGGTCGAGCTTCAATTTTCGGAGCTTCAATATCTACTTGAACTGATGGTAGTTGAACATCAACATCCGGGAGTTCAACTTCAGGTTCTGGTAGTTTGATGTCGCCCTCTTTCTTTGACAAGCTGAAATCAATGTCGGGTCCTTTCATTTTTGGCATGGAGATGCCAAACTTTGGCATTTTGAATTTGCTCTCGGGGCCATCTATATTGACATCAACTTCTGGTGGTTGAAACTCGACTTTAGGTGAAGTGATTTGCATTTTCCCTTCTGGAATTGAAACATCAACATCTGGGAGACCAATCTCAACTTCAGATTCTTTGCTGCTTTGCTTGGTTAATGAGAATTTGGGAAATGAGAATCTAGACTTCTTCACTTTGGCATCAAGCTCTGTGGCAGGCTCAGGAATTTCAGCCTCAACCTTGACTTCTGGTGATTTTAGACCCGCTCCGTCCACCTTGATGTCTGTGTCCACATCAGGCACTCCGACACTGACCTGTGGTAAGGCAACACCTAATTTGGGGAATTTGATTGTTGGCAGTTTGAATTTGGATGGCGATCCTTCAACACTCCCTGGTCGAGCTTCAATTTTCGGAGCTTCAATATCTACTTGAACTGATGGTAGTTTAACATCAACATCCGGGAGTTCAACTTCAGTTTCTGGAAGTTTGATTTCTCCCTCTTTCTTTGACAAGCTGAAATCAATGTCGGGTCCTTTCATTTTTGGCATGGAGATGCCAAACTTTGGCATTTTGAACTTGCTCTCGGGGCCATCTATATTGACATCCACCTCTGGTGGTTGAAACTCGACTTTAGGTGAAGTGATTTGCATTTTCCCTTCTGGAATTGAAACATCAACATCTGGGAGATCGATATCAACCTCAGACTCTTTGCTGCTTTGCTTGGTTAGTGAGAAT
>CAAKHF010023607.1:8411-40523 GCA_901007745.1 Hippocampus kuda | reverse complement strand
CAGACCGCGGAAGTAAGAGTGAGGTGCAGAATGTTACACCTACATGTAGTTTTCATCCCGGCAGCTAGATGTCGCAGTGAGACAGGCTATGTTCACACTGCAGGGCATGGCGCCCAGATAATTTCCTAAAAGAATTCTTCTTACTTCATTAGTAGATTATTTTGCTTTATAATCATTATTTTGTGTTGACAGTTACGTTTTACACAATGTCGCTACTTCGTGGGAATTGGGGTTTATACACAGATATCATATCTTGTCATTCTAACCTTGTGGAGGCCTGACTTTGAGAAAATTTAGCCAAATAAGGCCAAACGGCATCGAGGAATACCTTGCTGTTTGAGCCAGCCCCTCTCCTGAATGAAGCCCATGAAGGGAGCGATTCCTGTCCCAGGACCAATCATGATCACCGGGACGCTGGCCTTGAAGGGTAGGCGGAACTGAGACTTGCGGATATACATGGGAACAGTAGATTTGTGGCCGTTATCAGTGACCAATTTGTTCTTCAGCCAGTTTGTGGCCACTCCCTTGTTGATACGGTTCGTCTTGGTCTTGTACTCCACGACCACAGCACAGATGTGGATGCTGTTCGGATGAACCTGGGGAACAAAGAAAATACCATTTGTGAATATACAAGTAAAGCGCTGCCTGCATTCATGTTTTTATTGACGAGAGACTTACTTTCGAGGAGGAGGCTATGGAGTAATATCGAGCCTGCAGACGAGGCAGGAGCTCACACAGGTGGTCAATGGGAGGCTTTAAAGAGGGCATGTCCTCCAGAATGGCAAGAATGTTTCTGCAGGGCTCCAGTACCCAACTCTGGTAGAGCGCCTGAAGAGAAACAACAATACAAAAGATGCTAAATACTACTGCCCTAGTGACAAAACCTACGGAAATCTGATGCAGCTATCTGTCATGATTCTTGATCATGTTGACATGCTCCAATTTTTTGATGACAATGACTAGAGTGGAATTACTTTGTTACGGTTGGGAAAAAAAAAATACCCTCAGCATTTTTCTAACACTGGAAATGTATTGTCACACCCCTGCAAAGAGGTTCTGAGTTCAAATCTGAGACATTGCTAGCCTTTTCTGGTTGGGCTTTGCATGATCTCCCTGTAATTTTGTGGGACCTTGTGCATTCAGTAGTCCAAAAACATGTACCAAAAAAATGTTATTTATTGACTTCTACACAATTTACGGTATGTTGGTGTGAATGTCTCGTATGTCAAATAGTCCAGTGATCGGTTGGGTGCGTTCTTTGTCAACAGTGACATTCAGTGAAGTTATTTAATGGCAACGTACAGTGTAAATACAAAAGTTGTGTAAATTTGTTGTGACTGACTGTTCCTCCTTATTGTTTTAGTTGCTATGCATTAGATATAGGCTTGATGTCTCACAGAATGGAAATTTGTCAGTACGTTTGTCAGCGAAAATTTGTCAACTCTCTTCCGTATGTTCTGCATCCAGCCCTGCTCTCTGTAATTACTCTGTATTTTTGAAGGTAAGATTTTTACTTTTGAACTTCAATATCTCCAATAGTCTCCACCTATTAACACACACACTGACCTTGCCCTGAGCGGAAGAGGAGGCCATCTTGCGCATATTCTCCTGTTCTTGAGGGTCCGAAGCGTATTGTGCAAGCTCATAGAGGACATTGGTGCGAGGAGGGTGCGTGATGTCGAGGTAGTGAGTCAGAGCTGTACGGTACGTTGTGGGGCAGGGGAATGGGTGTTTCTTATTCGACTCCTCTGAAAGATAAACATTCGATATGTATACATTAGTTGCCACATGGAAATATATACACGTGTATATCTTTTTATTGTATTAAAAAAAAAAAAAAGATGTCAATGGGGCCACACCCCATCAGCTCAGCCTGTATCACTCTGGTATTAATCATTCTCTGCTCAATCAGTCGCAGTTATTATGGTATAAATAAATTAATAACCAATACCACGCACTTGCAGCTATTATAAAGGAGCCGATTGTGCAAGTGTAGCTATCAGGGGGAAATGTCATGACGGAGTGAAGGGAGGAGCTCTTTAAGTCAAATCACTTTGCACTTTCAATGTCATACCATCAAGGTTGTTGAGAGAGATAACCACATCAAGGTCCACACCAAGGACTTGTCCCAACTTATTCACCAACGCTGCATCGTTAGTAGGGAAAACAGCCACATGGTCTCCTGACTCATATCTGCAATCACAGAATATCACGTTAGCCTTTGGCCATATGTTGGATGAAGGAACTCAGTTTTATGAGCCTCATTTAAGCAGTACACACCCATAAAGCCCCAAACTCACCTTATCTTTGAGCCTGAAATATCTAATTCAAGGTGCATCAGATGCCTCTGACCACCTTTGTTGAGTTTACGGTTGACAGTGACAGGGGCCAAAAAGGGATTTTTAGAATCATACGGCCTGTAAATCAGAGGACATAACTTTAGACTGAAACTGTAATGACAAAGAATATCTGAAATCACTTGGGATAATACTGTCAAATTTTCAAAGGTACATTTTCTTCTCGGTTTATTCTCAACCCACAGCAATTTTTACACATTTTAAGTAGCAAACGTTCAGGTTATTTATACCCATAGAGAGGTTTGCAGGGTATGTTTCAGAGTGCAAAAATTAAAACAAAACGTCCACTAGGAGGCAGCAAGCCTTCAATAACCGACAGTAAGCTTTGCTGCAGGCAGATTTCTCTACTTCAGTACTTACGGTTTCTGGACCTCAAAACTCTTCAGACGGCCAATCTCTCCCGTGAACACTTTATTCATGTTGATGTCAGTGTGCTCCTTCAGCTCATATTGCCGTATGCTATGTGATCAAACAGAACTTTAAGTTAGACATTACATAAACTTAAATTACGCCTCCTATTTTTCATTCACACAGGAGAGAAGACTAGCTTCTCGTGTAACATTATGTGAAAAGATAAGGTAGATTTTACCTGTGACAGTCCAGTCAAAAGAACAGCAACAATATATAGTATTACAAAGACTAGATATGCACCTTGAGTCATCTCCTAAGGCTTCCACGCCAAAGTGTTCACAGACAGCTGGCCAAAACTGCTCTCGCCACGAGACAAAGTCTTCTTCCAAGCTGAGAGAAGAACAAAGAAATGCCAGGTGAGCACACAAGGTAAGATATTTACAGTCGGAGAAATTTCAACTGTTCAGATCACTTGCATTTATCTGAGGACTGATGCATGATGTTATTTCAGGCATCTAACCCTTAACATACATAACACACATCAGAAATAGCAAGGTATCATTTTTTCGTCACTTACTTGCCATCATCATCTCCTAAACCGAGGTCAAAGATGCGCTTGGCCCCAAGTTCCTCCAGCCTTTTGTCCACATATTTCCCCATGGCATTGTAATGCTCATATGTCTTGTTGCCCAAGGAAAATACCTGCAGAAACAAAAAAATTCCAATCAGGCGTGCGCAACATGTTGTTCATGGAGCCAGCTACTTATATTTTTAATGTGGAAATTTCTGTCCGTTATTTCCAGTGAATCAATGAGGAAAAAATACATTACGTACTTGTAAAGAAATGCATGAATGGTTGCATATGCCTGTGAATACTCATCCATCCTGTGAATAATTAATCCGTCATTTCATTCTCAGGGCACTGAAATTGATCCCAACTGGACTGCAGTGGTTCTCTTAACTCATTCACTCCCAAAGACGTTTTTAAACGTCTTTTCAGACTTGGTCTAGAATTAGGTGGTACTGAATGAGTTAAAAGTCATTTTGCTTCTCAGCCGAGCAGGCTTCATGCATACAGTCTACATAGGACGGCACTTGTTAATGAGAATGCTGTTACAATACATTTGAATAAATAACTAGAATTTTCTAATCTCTCAACTAAAGTTTCACTCGCAAATTATTCATCCTGCAATGCACAAACTTTGAAAAGAGGTGGACACTCAAAACAAACCAAAAAAAAACAATCATTTTAATTGTGTTGCGCTACTTACATGGTTACTACTCCAGGTTTGTAACATTTTCAGTGGATGTTGAACAATTTAAGGGTAACTGTGTATTTTGTACTTCTTTTTTAACGGATGTTATGTTGGTGCCTTTTTACAGTCTGGTCCTCAAGAGATATAAGCTTCAAACATTCTTGTGATTGTCAAAGTTGCCAGTCTTTGATGCAGATCCACTGCCAAAAATTGTTCTGACAAACAGTTTTCTTGTTTCAAAATATTAAATGGGACCTCCACCCCCCAAAAAAAAATCCTTACTTGAAAATCCCAAAATATGCAATGACTTCATAATGAATGTAAAGGAAATTGAAATTATGGAAATCTCATGGAATCTCATGCATTGCTACAACGATGACAAATGTCAAAACATTCCAAAATTAACACTCAGTATGGCGAGTTTACAAAATTATTGCGGTTGCAGAGTGACTGTAAATCCAACGTATCCCTCTCAATGGGCTAAAAATAAATGTTCCCATTCAGTAAGAAATCGTTTGAATTCTTTACACTCCAGCAACTCTAGAGACAGAGATAAACAATGGTGGCAACATTCAGCAGCTTCAGAGTTGGGCAAATTTGATGGGCCACTGAATGAAAAACCTTTATGATGGTAAATTCACTTTGGTGTGTGACCACAGATCAAAACTTCCAACAAAATCCACATTTAAAAGGAGACTGGCAGTCTACTTCATACTGGCACTATTTACGCAAACTGAACGGAAATGCATTCTCATAAACCTCACCGTGAAGTTCAGTCCAGAAAGGTCTTCATCATCATTTTCCTGCAGCCAGTCATAGAAATCCTGGGCATTATCTGTTGGGTCTCCTTCTCCATAGGTGGCCATGCAGAATATGGCTAGCGAGTTTTTGATCTCAGACAAACGAGATAGTTCGCCCTGAAGAGCATGACAGGAAAGCAGACAGCACTGAGCATCAAAAGTATACAATTTCTAAATAGGTAAGTGATGTGTTGCATATTGTTCTTGGGAGTGTCTGAGGTCACTCTAGCATTATTGTGTTCAGTAGTATTGTTTTGCAGTCACTCGCTCAGATCAATAAATGACTTGATTGAATTTGACCTTTTCAATTTTAGCATTTGCAACATATGTGAGTTTCCAACGTTATGATACACAGTATTTAATAAGGAAGAAAAAAAGGAAGCAAGAAACTCTACATGTACTGTATGTTGCACAAACTGTTTTAAGTTACCATGTCATATTCCTCTGGGTCAGCAGCCATTCCCTTCATCCCATAACGCTGAGCGTCTTTGGAGAGTCTGTTGGCAAACTCCTCTGCTGTGCCAGTCTGGGAGCCGTAGAACACAATGATGTTCTTTCCCTGAGGGGGAAGAAATAAGTTGAGGCGAACAGAAAAGAAAACTAGTGAAATAGTGCTAACAGCTTGACGCGCAACTTTGCGATGAGAATTCACAATGCAGACCAACAGGCCAAAGTTTTGCCTGCCCCCCCCCGCTAATGTCATTGTATCTGAATTATTTGCAGCAAAACCACACAAATCAAACCGAACTATTACTAATCGTTATTCACATCCTTTCATCCTCGTCCAACGAATGATGCATGCGCCCATCACGAGGGCTGTTTAGTACTGAACTTTACATGTGTTCTTAGACTTATGATCAGAAAGGGTTTTTCAAGTGTGAATACCGTACATGTGGGAGACACTATGAACGCCAAGACCCAAATACTGAAACCACATTTAAAAGATGCATGTGACCAAATGGCACTGCACAAAGACAATGAATAGAAGGGGGGGGGGGGGGGGGCTTAAAATATCAATCAACCTTGACAAAGATAATTCTAGCTTTGAGTCATATTGTCAAGAGGTTATTACGAGAGCAATATTTATTTGTGGGTTTTCATACGAGGCTAAAAAGTTAACCAAAATATTTGAAAGACCTCGGTGCAGTTCGAGATCATTACAGACCATCACCACAATAATGAACACATTTCTGGCTCAATATCACTCAGACGGTTTTACTTTCAACTGAAACTTAGCAGAGGAGTCTCAGAATATACATCCATGTTTATCGAGCTGCAAACGAAGACTTTCAAAACATTCCTGCATGGTTTGCAACACATTTACCAACACAAGTTAACGGTGAAAATTGTTGGAAATAACAGGACTTACTGTTTTCTTCATTTTCTCAATGAAACTTGTTTCTCTCGTCGTGGGGGCTCTGGAGAAGACAAAATGTTTCACTTGTTAGACTAAAGCGGATGGAAAATGAAGATATGAAAAATATATTTTTGTAATCAGGCTTTCATGACACTTGACTTTTTATTGCATTACAGTGCCACAATAAGCTCAGTGGCCTGTGAAGATGACATTTTATTCTTAAAACAAAAATATTAAACTTCTAAAACCCCATCACTAAAAATGTGTTTGTATTCATTTTGCCACAGCTAACATTTGAGCACATTTTGTGATTGTGACTGAATATTTACAGTCCTTGGTGATCCCTAAGTTCTGCAGCCCTCACCACGTAGTCAATGAGAGCCAGAACAAATTCAAGAGGTGATAAAAGGGTGTGAACAAATCAAAGCCACACAGGTACCAATGTAATAATTTCACAGTGCATTCTTAGAGTGACGTATGTTTTCTAATTCAGCTTCAACCATAAGATGACTGAATGCAGTCTGTGCCCAAAACGCGACAAAGAAATTTAACCATTGGGTGTCAAGGTGCTCACCCTTTTAGCGCCAGGCTTTCAATGGTCACACAGGTCAAGCTCTCCTCTTTCAGTCACATCATTCATGTGCTTTCCTGAGCTATTAGCTCCCCCTTGGGATTGCAGTGCTACAAAAACATTTGCCTTGTTTGCTGTGCAAATCCTCTTTTGATACTCACTCCCCCTTTAAAATCTTGGATCATCAATCACATACAATAATTCATCGGGTAAACTGCAACAACATCTCATTGAGGAACTCGATTATAAGTATCTAAACATTGTAGGTGATTATGGATGTTTGTTCCTCAGTCGTTCAGAGGATAAATAAAGTGATCGTACAATTCTCGTTTATCTGTAAAACAGCTTAGCCGGACTACTGTAAATGTAAGAAAGCAGTTAGAATTCAAGCATGAGAATCCAATGCCCAACCTGCCATAAAACAGTCTCCCGTGGTTAACGCTTGTACTCTGGAGCAAAGATGACTCCAGATGGAAATAAAAAAGCAGACATTTGCCCTCAAGCTCAAGCATTCCTGTCAGACCTAATATAGAGTCCAAGAACATAATCAGATGGTTTTGGAAATGTCTGCACCAAATGCAACAAACCTGAGCACATGAAAAACACATAGTACTCTCAGGGGAAACTCATTGTACGAAGAGCGGAGTTTTTGTGCAGTAGCCATTTCAAATACTGCGCTTCCAAGCCCTCCTCTCTCTCCCTTGACATTCTTGTGTTTCTGTCACAAAATAAAATGGAAATGAATCCTCCCCCCTCCCCCACACTTGAAACTTTACAGAGTAGGTTTCAAGTTAATTGTCCAATGTATTATTGCGCACTTTCAAACAACCTCTGTGAGCCCGTCTCGTGCTTTTAAGTAAATCAAGCACATTGACCCATCATGCGTGACAGTGTCAGGCTTGCGCATGCAATGTTTTCTATTTCTTTTTTTAGGTGACTCATTACTGATGGCAACCGAACACCGCAATTAGTGGTTAAAAAAAAGAAAACATTTAATAATTTTCTCATGACTTACTGGAAACGCTGGGTCGCATTTGACTCCATTGTCAGCACATGAGGAATTTACTTCCTGATCTTAAATTCAAGAGCACCTCAAACTCTGCCATGAGCCCCAAACCGAGCATCTTTTGGTTGCAGTTAAAATCCATCTTTGATAGAGAGGAAAGCAAGCAGGTTACTGACCTCTCGGCAGCATCTCTCCTGTCTTCTGGCAGGGAGAAAACACAGCCCATGGCATGTGGCCCTGTAGCTCAGCAAAGCCACGATCACCGCTGGCTAGGCAGCGCCACACCGTGAACAGCCACGCTCCGTCTCAATAGCAGGATGTCAACACTCCGCAGCCACAAGCAGACAAAAACAAGCCCAGTCCAGAAAGACGCTAAAAAAAGCTTTGACAAGAATGGTCTGCTTTCACCCTAGAAGCTCCAGCGTTATCTGAACTCAGCCTCTTCCTGTGCGACTCTCAGAATTCAGTCTGTTTCTCATACTCACATATTCAAACATGCACATTGCAGCCCCGTCAGTGTCTGGACACAATGGTGGGAAACTGACTTTCCCATAAAATGTAGCAGAGCTGCAGACCCACATTTTTGACTTACAGCAGTACACACTGAACCACTCCTGGGCTGAAAAGCCTTCCCCCTCAGGCCCGCCCCCTTTTCCTCTCCGGCCTGAAAGGTGTTAGGCAAGAAAAAGTCTACAAGATCCATTCTCAGGATTTGGCTAGTCAACTAACCAAAGCCACTCCTCCGTGGACCACTAAAAGTGGGGAAAGAGCTGACTGGAAGGTTTCTGTCCCCCGCCCCCACATCACCGGAGGAGAGAGGGGAATGCCATTGCTATGGCAACCTCATTTATCATAAAAGGATTCCATTTGTGACAAGGCCCAATGGCAGAGGAGCTCATCTGACGCACATAAAGAAAAGAAAAAGCAGGGAGAGGGGAAAGATGGGGGGGGGGGAGTAACTCAGGGTGAAGAAAGAGTTGCTTGTCTTTTGCCTCAACGTCCACCTTTTGGAAAGGCTTCACAAAAGAAGCTTGGCTCACAACTTTCTCATGATTTCAGGGCCAAAAAAAAAAAAGGCGCAGGATATACATGGAGACTACGCCTCCTTCAAAACAATTAGCTAATCACCACACTCTTAAATGGCACAGCAGACCATCTTCGGGCTTGTGTCATTTTTATGCTTCCTTCCTGTATCCCCTCTCCTCCCCTCCGCAGATCGACTGAACAAAATGTTTCCTGATGGTCATTCCTCTGGTGACCAACACCCGCACACAAAGTCAGTTGTTTTTGTGACAAAACCTCAACTACACAGAGAGCATAGTTTTGGGGTGGTTAACTAATATGTGTTGTGGTTGGGGAGGGTCTACAAACGTATCCAGTTGCCTTCGAGTTCAGTAGAAACAAAGCAAGCCTCCATCCCTTGTCTGTTGTCACGTAGGGAGAAAATAACCAAGGGGAAGCTTGGACATGAAGGGGGAACAAGCGGACCCAAAGACGAAAAGGATGAAATGAAAGCTACGTGTTAAAGGTTTAAGCTTAAGACATGATGACACAGTAAGACAATTTAGGTCTCGCAACATACTCAGGCTGAAAGCGCTTCCATTTGCACATTTCCTTTAGGATCTGAAAATGACCACTATGAACTGAAAATCGATCAATTTTAATCAGACTTTCAGATAAGTGTGCCTTTGATGGAATTAATTCCAATACTGTACTGTATTTTGTTATGGATTTTGGGTGACGCCACCTCAGAACGGTACCAAGACTCAGAAGGTGATGGCCAAAGAAAAGTGTGATGATGGCCATGGAGATCGAATTTATTGTAGTGTTGTAGCCAAAATGCTACACATATCAGTCCGGGATGCTCAGTATACAATGTGGCTACAATACATCTACTGCTGAGACAACTAATCCATAACATCAATGAAAATCGACAATTTACAGTGTTGGCAATAATCTCCGATTACGACATCAGTTACCCGCTGTGTCACCAAATTATTAATCCCTAAATCACCCACTCCATTGACGTGTAGTACAGAGCAGTGGAAACTATGGGACTTGAGAGCCTGCTCTCATGACATACAGTATACGTAACCACCCCCCCCACCCTCCAAAAAAATAAATAAATAAAACGATGTTGAATTTGGATGACGTAGGCCCTGCTGCTTAATTCTTGGATCCTGATGAACCCATTAGACTTTCAATGCATGCAGTGCTATTGCACTGTATTCCATAGACCAGTGCTCATTTTCAATCCAAAATACATGTCTATGCTCAAAGCAGCCAAACAAACTTGGTCTTATAATTCTTATAATAAAGTGTTATAGTGATATAGACAATATTCAAAATTATTTTGAAAATACAGCACGTAATTAACTTGGAGGGATTTACCTCTGCCACCCAATGGACATAAAGGGAAACGCAGTGCTAACGCATCATCTGTTTATTGTCAGTCCATAAATAAACCAAATAGGTACGTTTTTCAAAGGTCAAGTGTGAAGCCAACATTTATTCACACAGAATTGCATTTTTTTATATAATTTATACAAAATGCTATTAAAGTGTATAATGTCTTGATTGGTAAATGGAGAGTTATCTGGACTGAACGCTATGAATCAAAAAATGAGAACAAAAGAAGCATCACGAGATAAAGGGCAAGTTTTGAAATCGAGCGCTTTTCATCAATTTCATGTTGTACGTGTAAGATTTAAATGAATACGAAGGAGGTCAAGTGTGAGAATGTGACGTAGTGGTGGCACAATACAAGTATGCATGTGTTCACAACAATGAAGATGATTCTTATTGTAATGTCACTTGTTGAAACGACTGAGGTACCATTGCTTGATTTCAGTTTGCAGTGTTTGAATAACCAGTTCAATAATCAACCATCTATGAACCTACTGTACTCATGGAAACAACTTTTGGAATGACATTTTGAACAACTGGAGCAGGTCATCATCATCACAGTTGTGAAACATTAACAAGAATGCAGTGGGTGTTCTTTTGAATGTTTTTGTATTTTTTTTTTTGCCACCCCACACTTGATGATAATGCTCCCAAAATGTTTTTAAGGAAATAAATCAAATGAAATGAAATAAATAAGTAAATAAGAAGGGTGAAGGAGACTCACATTATTTCAAGCTTCTTGAATTCAGGGATGGGTTCAGGCTTCTTGCGTGACATGAACCAATAGATGACGAGCCCAACGATGAGAGAGAACAGGAAGAGGTCAAGATTGCTGAAAAGAGGCTCGTCCTCGTCAGCCATGGCTTTTGTGTGGGTGTCGGGGTCCATGTCTGCCAACCTCTTAACAAAGAAAGAAAAACCTTCTGAACAATCTCTTAAATGACAATATCAATCTGATTGTATGAATTCCCCTGTAATTTTCTTGCTACCTTAAAGTCGCTAATGAATCATTTCAGCTCCGAATGAACAAAATATTCTATTCTGCTCTCGTGTATATATGGTATTTTCATTTTTGGCGACTTAATTAGGATCAATCATGACTAAATGATGATCAAAGTTATTATAGCTATTTTTACTTTCAACTTTGAGCATACCTGAATTACGGTAATACCAAATAGGTTTGATGAGTTGGGAAATGGGGGAGGGGGGTTCGGTTTCTAGGACAAAGCTGTTAAGCTCATTTTTGTCACGGGTCATATCGTAGTCATGGTGTCCCTCACATGGCCCATATAACCCATTTTTAGGTTGACGATGCAAGAGTAAAATGCCACCAGTTGCACATATGCACATCTGCACAACCCATATAAACCCATGATCACCTTTGATTAAATAAATATACATCAGACATTGATGGATAACAAGTTTTGAAATCAGAAGCCAGGAAGTAATTGTTCAACTATTTTTCAATTTACTTGAAAGGAGGGATCGGGAGCAAAAAGTGCTTGCAATATCTCATATCTCTGTGTTGCGAAAAGTGAAGAGAATTTGCAAGAAGGGGGAATTCGACGCACACGATCGCTGACGGTCGGGGTTGGTGTAGGTGGCAGGTTCAGCGGTCAAGGTGGGTTGGCCGGCAATGATGCCCAGGATTGGCCCGGATATACACTGGCCGCTCGGTAAAATTCACATATTTCCCCAAAATTCCCAATGGCCACGCCACCCCTGGAACCAGTTAAACTGCACTGGGAAATATGATGATTAACAGATGTGGCCAATCCCTTTACTTTCCCTATACAATGGCTGCTTTTGTCCACGCATTATTGAACAAATTGGCTGGAAATCAACAGAAATCTCTAGCCCAGCTTCAAGAATAGCATCAGTCTTTTTTTTTTTTTAATGAGCGGAAAAAGACATGCTCTGAGCTCATGTTTCAATTTTTTTTTTTTGGCTGTTCCTAGTAACACAGCTGCACTTGCCTGCTAGAAAACCTGAAGCCCACTTGAACACTTACCCATTTTTAACCTTCCATTCATTCATACATCAACTGCTTATGTAGTTTAGTTCTTTGATTTCTCCAGTGCCTTCAACACCATCCAGCCCAACCTACTGGGGGACAAACTGCAGCACGCCGGAGTGGACCACCACCTGATATCATGGATTGCAGATGACCTCATAAACCGGCCACAATATGTGAGGGCACAGAGCTGTGAGTCAGACAAGCTTTTCTGCAGCACCGGGGTGCCGCAGGGGACTGTCCTGGCTCCATTCCTGTTCACTCTCGACACCTCGGACTGCAGCTACATCACTCCAACCTGCCACCTTCAGAAGTTCTCTGATGACTCCGCGATCGTCAGCCTCATTACAGAAGGAGATGATCGGGAGTATAGGAGACTGACGGAGGACTTCGTGGACTGGTGCCTGCAGAATCACCTCCAGAGCAACCCCGGGAAAACTAAGCTCCTTCAGCCAGAGACTGATACAGTACATGCGCCGCAAGAAGGAGAGGTACTGCCGCTCGTTCCTGCCGACTGCTGTCAGGCTACTGAATCGACGCACCTGAAAACCTGCACTAACCCCCACTCATCCATTTTAAATACCACAGCCACCTTATGCAGCATACATGTAGTTGCAGATGTGCTTATATATTATCTTTTATATTGCATTCTGTACTATGTACTGTTCATTTTTAAATTTATTTTGTCCATGCAAATAGTTCGTTTTTCTACTTTCTTCCCTCCAAATGTTGCTGCTGTAAATTGCAAATTTCTCCATCGTGAGGAATGATTTTTTTTCTCTTATCTCAAATCATATTTCCTTTTGAAATAAATGGAAATGCCATTAATGGGCTCCAGCCAAATGAAAAACAAACAAAAATAATAAAAGTAACAAACGTTGGCAAACATTTTGCAAAGATTTGCGACCTTGCATGAACCCTGACGAACTCTGATGTAAACAACATTCGCTGCCTTCAAAACACTCGCAAATTTTTGCCACTCAGTGTGATAGGGGCTAAAACGGCATTGGAAAAGAGTTAAGTGAACCATGAGTGCGAGAGACAGGTTTGCGATTGCGACACATCCAAACAGCATAACTTCAAAAATAAGTTTAATGAGCATAATTTTATTAGGTGACAAGCAAGCTTGTTCCACACTGGTTGCATTTACTGAGATCATAAATCAATAGTGTCGTTTCTAGATGAAAGAAGTCATGAATGTACCCGACAACTACGTAGAGACATGATGTAAATGTATTGTTTACCATTAGAAAAGTCAAATGTATCAAACAGAGAAATCCCACATGTTCAATATGTGTATCATCAAATTTAGTGCTTTTTTTTTTAAAGAGGAAAAAAAATGTGAACTTTGAGTTACAAAAAGCAATTGGCACTGAGTTGGCGGAACGGTGTGCGTGTGTGTGTGTATAGATACACTTGTGTGTATGTGTGTGTGTGTGTGTGTATATATATATTATATATATATATATATATATATATAAACAATATATTATGTGTACACATTGATGTATGTTTCCAAATTAATTTGAGGAAAATCAGATGCAGCCTTTTAATTTCCAATGAATGCATTGCAGAGGTATTCGATCAGGCAGATACTTGAAACCAAAGACTCAGACTCAAGAGCCAAAAAAGTGTGATGGCGACATCCCTAATAGCTTTAATAAGTGAACACACACCTGATAAAATACTAGTCTCAAGCCACATAAACCAGATTTTAGGGAAAACATTAACAAACGAGAGTGAGAAGTCAGCAAAATTGAGCTGGAAAAAAAACAAAAAAAGGGAAATTCAAGTTGAATTGTTCGCGATTGATGATAACAACAGCCTGGCATTTTAACAGGGTTGTGTTTTAGGGTTACATTATTTAGCATTTGATTCTTTCTGCTGCAGAGCGTTTCCTTCCAAACTCAGGACAACGGATTAAAAACTATGAAAGACACTAAAGTTTTTCTTGGCTACTGTGTGAGACTGACTTAACAGGCGCCAAATTATTTCATAGAAACACCGGGAAATACACTCTGGGGATAAAAAAACAACAACAACAACAGAAAAAGACAAGTTTGAAGTCCACTTTTGGTCTGAATGTATTAAGTTGGCCCATGGTGCTCATCGATCTGTGTACTTCTGCTAACAGATGAGCTAATGAACTCATTCATGAAACGATTTGATGTTGGAAAATAACATTTGTGATTGAGAAACTTGACTGAAATCACAAGGATATAAGTCACATTAGCCCAAAGGGATTCACGACTCGACTCGGTACCAGTCATACATGATACGGATTAATTCATAAAAGTGTCTATTCAACATCATGTGAAACTTGGGTTTCTTGCCAATTACAATCCAATGAAAGGGGCTTTCAAAGGCTAATGACATCGGTGTTCAACGGAACGATGGTTGGACATAGAAATATTTCACCCACACAAGTCACAAGATGAAATATAACATTAGTATGAGCAACAATGAACGTGCCAAGAAAAGGTTAACACGTTCGTCTCGATCACTGCTGCCCTTTACACTGAAGTACACATAAAGACAATATTGACAACTAGCTAGCAGGACTTTATTTTGGCCCCCTCTGAACAAACAGCAACGAAAAAAGCACATTGCGCCATAGAAGCACTTGTGTGACAAAGTACTGTTAGTCAGCTACGTACCACATGGTTTAAGCCGGTGTTCATCGCAAACCAAGGTAGCGAAAACCTGACTTTAGCCTCACATTGCGTAAGCCCACATCACATCTTTCAGCTACTTCGTGTCTAAAATTGAACTTCTGCTCCTTGTTTCAACGATTATATCCAACGCGTCTTTCCTAAATGTAATTCCATCTAACTGCCACTCATTAAAAAATGATTTGTCAATAATTATGAGTGTATAAATGATCTTACCTGCTTGCTGCTCTAACTCACGTTCACGAAGCTCACAACGCAGAGGGAAACTTTACGGCATGTTGGACCATACCATCTTAGTCTTTACAGCGGGGGTATCCGGTTGAGTAGTCAAACTAAATTCCATAAAACCTAGTCGTTCTATGTTCTTTTTTTGTTTGCTTATGCACTCGAGCATATGATTTGAGCAAAAACTTGAATACATGTGACTGTGTGTGTCGTCAGATGTATTCTTTAATCAGAGAGAACACCATAAAGCTGACTCGCTTTTCGAAGTAAACCCCTACAAAAGCATTACCTAATGTCGTTAGACTATTGTAACCTACCATGATATATAACTGCTGAGGTATTCGAGAGCAGGGTTCATGGTTATGTAATCTGGACAGCACAACACTTTGTGTAACCCTGACAAACTAGACACTGACTCCTCAAAGTCGTCCTCCCAATGTTATAAATGTTTATATATTCCTAACACATCTGAGGAATAGCCCAGTATGTGATGATTCCTCCCTCACACCCTAAACTGCACATCAAGATTATCCCAGTCTGACTTGGTGAACC
The DNA here is from genome assembly GCA_901007745.1 of Hippocampus kuda. Classification (NCBI taxonomy): domain Eukaryota; kingdom Metazoa; phylum Chordata; class Actinopteri; order Syngnathiformes; family Syngnathidae; genus Hippocampus; species Hippocampus kuda. Next base: position 24,956 of record CAAKHF010023607.1, on the reverse strand, counting down.
CTCATCATCAAATGAAAAAGTGCAGTGTCATGCATGATAAAATCAGTCAAAGTACTCCCACTCTGTATTTCATCAGAGGCATCAATTCAATTTCTGATACTTTAGTAAAATAATAATTTAAAAATACAGACAGTCAAGCACAACAATAACAAAATGATTATGCTCCATGATATACAATACTCATTTCGATAATTATGCACATCAAGAGAAAAAATTTCTTTGCACACAAACACTCTTTTCACGTTTTAACTTGAAATTGTTCGATATATATTTTTAATTATTTATAATATTTATACATTTTATCTGTAAATGTTCATATTAAACTGACAAGAAGGGGAAAAAAATCTTGTCACATGTCGAATGTTGCAGTTTCGGTGGCTACCATTGGCAAGACTGAAAACATGTTACCAGTGCATAATTTGCTAACATTGTGAACTGCAGAACAGAAAGCGCTAAATTATCTATAGCTAATAATAATAACTGAAAAGTACAATTTGTATGTGGATTTTTTCTTTCAGATTAAAGTCACAATTTTTTTGAGCACCAGAAGCTGTTGTTTTTTTAGGCCGGCACAAGACACAACGCAATTCCTATTAATTTTCGCATATAACTGACATCGTCAAACAATTATCTTAAATAAGACCATCGACTGCAAATATCTTGCTTTTTAGAATTTGTGGCCAGTTGTTCATGCTCTGTGTTTCACGTTCCCCTACGTTCTCCTCATTATTTGCACCTTTAAAAACCACACGGTGTCAATCAAATTAGATCTCAACGAGTTTTCACCTTTCTGTTTACTCTAAGGTTTTTTTTTTTTTTTAACATTGTGTTGTGAGTGGCACGCAGACAACTGGTTGGCACACCCGTCTCGCAGGGCAGAGGTGCAGTGTTCGATTCTCCGCCTACTGCCTGAAGACAGCTGGCATACCCGCGTCCCTCGTCAGGATAAAGTGCTTCAGATAATGGATGAATTCATAAAGAAATCAAGTCTCAAATATAGACCTTGAAAACATGCTGTGATATCTAACACGCTAGTCCAGTGTTTCCCAACCATTATTGAACCAAATCATCAATTTTATATTGCAAAGATCTCATGGTAAAACGCTAAACAAAAATTCCACCAAAAAAACTATAAATACAGAAATAATGATCGGCTTGTCTGGACCTGTTAAATTCAACACAATATTGACACTCACAGGAAGCCGTGACTTGTTCTGTTGTGCAAGCGGTGGATAAACAGGTTTATTCTAATTTCTGCCTTCTAATGGAGGAGTATTAAGATGTTCTGATTGCCGCTATACAGCTCTGTTTGTTAATAAACAACAACCTTTGGACGAATTGAGTGAAAATGAATGATTTTCGACGATTCACTCGTGTGCCACAGCACCTTGCTCAAGATAAACTACTAGTACTGTTTGAATCACAGGATCTTTGTTTTCTGGTTCCTCCGCTTGACCTTCTGATGGACCACAGCAAGAGTCGTGAAGAAGTTTCCCGTGAACAGAATAAAGAAGCACAGGCTGCACACCAAGACCTGGCATGAATAACAGAATGAAGGTGAATCATTGTTCTGGTTGATTTTCAATTTCAAAAAAATAGATAATGGTCAGGCACGTAAGCATTCAGGGGCAGGGCTGTTAACAGTTTCAATTCAGTTGCAATCTGGACAAGCTTTTTAAAGTTAATTTGGGAATTCAACCGACATCTCAACTCAAAATGGTTGCCTCAATGTACTGTAAGGCATGCCTTTTAAATGAATGAGACTGAATGAAAACATCAAGAGGGAGTGAAAATTGGATTGTGTGAGCGCTGACCTGCCATTCTTTGCAGTCTGGGAGCTGAGCCATTCTGAAGAGAGAGATGCTATTGAAGAGCTGCCAGAACTACAAGAAAACAGGAGGTCTTAGAATTGTATTTGTTTTTACGTGAAAAGAAAAATATAGCAAATAGTGACACACCAAATAGTACATGCAAATGTAAAACCCAAATAGATCCTTAGCATGTAAACATGCAGAACGCTGACATGAGCCACATGCATGTGATGTGTAGTATCATGTCAAAACCATGACAAAGCATAATTATTTATGCAAACTCATCCGTGACTCATGTGCAGATGTTCTACTGACGGTATACTCACATGACCGAAAAACAGGAAGGGCAAAAGAAATGTCAGTCCTTTCCACATCCAGGACTGAAATCCCTCTAAGAACAGAAATCACCCATGTCCTTTATTTGCCGTTACGTTCATGTTCTGAATACTAAACTTGAATTTTTTTGTACATGGCTTCCACATGAAATGATGCAGACAGCATATTTATTCAGTGACCGAGCTCTGTGTTTGTGAACCTTACCCACGGTCAGATCCATGTTGTGTCTTTCACCCAACGCTCTGAGTCTGTAGAGACATCCACTCTGATAATAACACTGCAGACATTGAACAAAACCTGCATGTTCATGAGAAGATGTTTTGATGACATCTGAAGAAAAATCTGGGATAGCTTAATTTGTCAAAGACTTAACCTTACTTTGATAGAGGGAGTAAGCCAGGAACTGGTTCCTGAAAATCTTATACAAGATGCCATCTGGCCTTGAGAGCAGAAGGGAGGACACTTTAACCATACAGTGCCAGAAAACTTTCACGTTTCACGTTAGCTGTAAAGGGCTTTCTATTTACTCACCACGTCAGCATTACACCAGACAAAAAAGCTGAGATGTAATGATGGAAAACCCACCAGCCTTTAATTCTGAAACGTAGGTGACACATGGAGAGAATTAACTTCCAAAATAATTTTTCAAAAGTAAAATGTCTTCAGAACTGTATACAGTATCGGGCTGACCTGGAGCCATTGTTGATGAGGATACTTTCCCTGATTGTTAATGTGCAGTAATACCAGACCAGCAGGAAGTTGAGGATTGCATCAAGAAATCTGAAGCCATGTATCAAAATTAAACGCAAATGTCCCATTGACATATGGGAAGGACCACATTTTTTTTCTGGAAATGCTTACCTGTAGTTCACAAAGAAATAGCATGTAAAGGAAAACAGCAGCAGGATGACAGTGAGGTACAGCTTGAACTTCTCATATTCGTCTTTGTAGGCAAATCTGGTAATGAGTTTTCAAAATGTGACAAGCAGAAATATCCAGAAGTGCATAAGACTTTGTGGACAAAATGAAGTTAGTGAGATGCCTTTGGGAGCATTGTTGATTATGCCACATAACCTTATCCAGAAAAGGTTAGGAAAAAAAAACTTTAGCAACTTTAGGAAAAAAAAAGAGCACATACTTTAACTGTTTGCTGAGCAGAGTGACATTCACATTTCCAAGAACCAGAGTGAGGTACAGCCTGAAATACAACCACATTGACCCTTTGTCCTTATTTCATTTTTAATATAAATAAGAATATAATGTAAGAATACGATTTTAACTATGAGCACTACATTTTGGTATTTAGCGATAGACTAAACACTGATATTTTTAGCATGGTTGATTTAATTTGTCACCCATTTTTCCTTGGGAGAAAGGATTCCATTTCAAAGAAGGCATTGGTTTGCAGCTTTATTTTCTCTCTTATTTCATCGAGGCCATCTTCTTCCAACAGTCCTTTGCTGCACCTGGTTGATGAGACAAAAACACGACCGGGTTTATCACCGGCATATCTGCGTTTGAGTGTCTTAGTGTATGCCTATTTGTTTGCCCGTTTGAAAGCCTCCCTTTTCAACTAAATCTGTGAGTGTGTGTGTGTGTGGGGGGGGGGGGTCTGACAGCTACTTTTTTACAAGAGAGGACATCTCCTTCAGTCTTGTTTGTTGACGGGAAATGGAGGAAGAGCAGCTCCTTTGGAGTTTGGAAATTTCATCTAGTTTTTGTAGGTATAGCCTGTGTGCCTCCTGATTGACAACAAAACAGAATTACAGAACATCAATAACCACAGGAAATTATGCAGTGCAGTCGATGTGACTGAGCTTTCTGCTAGGGAATTTTAAATCTAGAGAACTGTGAGCATGTGCTATTTAATATTAAACACAGGGTTGTTGATTATTCATTGTTGCTTACCTGAGCATGCTGATACTCTTCTTCCAGGCAGTCCCACTGGTGCAGAACATCTGTTAAATTTTGCGAAGTTTTGTGAGTCATTTGCTGGCCTTCCATTTACACCAAAGTCTTTGCTTTAAATATAATTATGTGCCGAAGTATTATTCGTCAGGGTGTGTATGTCATTATCACGGATAGTTTATTGCACCGAGTGAACTTTGACTGGTGTGCGAAAATTCAAACTTGGACATTGTTCTGTGTTTAGCTCTGTGTGCCATTGTCAAACATAACTGTAATGGTTAGTTAAGCCTGACTAAATCATACAGATTAGGTGGATAGATTGACACAGTTTTGTCTGATTTAATAATTACATTTTTATTTTGAATATGTGATACAAAAAAAACAAAAAAATGTCATATCTACAATGTAACACTGTATACCACTGGTCTAAAAAGAAACATGACGTCAAAATGTACATGTACAAAGTACAATTGAAAATGTTCACCCAGTACTATGACCTTGTTTTCTGGTTTATGGTACATTGAATCTTTATGTTATCAAGATCGTGATGACCCTCCAAAATGGATGAAAAGATGAAAAGAAAACTGCTCAGGGAGGCTGTCAAGAAGCTGACAACAACATTGAAAGAGCTGCAGGTATTTCTGGGAAGTACTGGCTGCTTGTACATGAGACAGCAATTTCTTCGTACATTTGTGCTATGAGGTAGGGTGGCAAGACAGAAGCCTAATGCTGCAAAGAAAAACATCTAAGCCTGGTGTCATTTTGACCAACAGGATAAACTCTTTGGCTATAATATTTCGAGGTATATTTCATGTAAACAGAACACTGCTCGGCGGCCCGTCTCTGTGTGCCCTGCGATTGGCTGGAGACCAGTTCAGGGTGTCCCCCGCCTACTGCCCGAAGACACCTTGTACTGTAGGAAGCCTTCTTGTAGAACTGCTATGTGATAATGGTGGTTTTAATTGGATAAGGCCAAGGTAGCAAGTGCACCGGTTCACATGGCCAACCGTGGCTCACATCAACATGTCTCAATTTAACCAGTAGAGGGTGATAATGCGCCTTGCTTGCTAAAACCCGTTGTTTTCTTGACGCAGTCCTCGAAGAAGAGAAGCTACACAGCCAGACACAAGCAGCTACTTGGACTGTCACACACACAGCTGATCGAACAAAAACAAGCAGCGGACTAACCAAAACGACAGACACACAGATCTAGACATTTATCAATTAGAACCGGGACTAGAACGGTCGATGTAGCGCTAAAGGATACTGCGAGACTCTTTAAGAAATGGGTAACCGTCAGATTTGACAAGGTTTACTCGGATGCTAAATAACTCAAATTGGCTCGTACACCGGCGTTAAAGGTATACGCTGTTGAACGTATGGCGCTAGGGTGCTCGTAACAACTCATATCTGTGCGTGTCCCGTCAATTGTAGGGGAGGTAATGTACGGTGCGGTTTACGTCCTGTCCACGGTGACGGGCTACGTCCTCACCTCCGCGTTGTTGCTCAAATGCCCGACTCTTCTGCATCGGAAGAAGAAAGAGAGGTTCCACAGCAAGCACATTTCTCATCGTGGAGGTAAGTGAGCGGTGGTACTCTCTCAAGCAGTGCGTATGATTTCATTCTTGTGGAAAGACAGCAATAATATCCTAATTCAATGTCATGAGATCCCATACGTATCAAGAGGGGGAATTCCCAAGGTAGGAAAAGTAGTCAGTCAGGATTTAAGAAGCACAGACACTTGTGTAGTAGAGGTTCTGATTCAACTCTGGAACTTCGATGTTAAAGCACAGACTCAAAAATCGTTACAGAAGATTGATTTGAATTGATTGACTCCTGTCTGCATTTCAGGAGCAGCAGAGAACCTTGAGAACACAATGGCGGCTTTCAAACAGTAAGTTGAACTTCGACCCGCAGCGCCAGCTGAAAGTCTGCTGCGGAACAATATGTGCGTGTTGCTCCTCGCAGCGCCGTGGCTCTTGGCACTGACATGTTGGAGCTTGACTGCCACCTGACGAAGGATGAGCAGGTTGTGGTGTCACATGACCCACATCTGCAGCGAGCAACTGGCATTAATGCCTACATTTCTGACATGGCATATGGGGTAAGTAGGACATTCTATCGTATTTTAAGATCCTTAAGTTTTAAGCTATTAAAGGTCCGTTTCAGGTTCACTTGTCATCATCACACTTGTATTTGCCATCATCATCTCCAGCTCACCCATCTCGAAAATAGATGGATACTCTCAGATTACTCCCCCATTCTGGCTACAGTGCACTTGACATGAAACACTTACTTTCCCTGTAATCTTAGCAGTCATTCACTAACATACTCACAGTACTTCACCGCCATATTTGACCTTAGGTCTCCACGCCTTCTCCACTTTCTGCTGTTTGCTCTGTGCAGGAGTTGCCACCATACCTCTGCAAGCTGGATGTGACCTTTCAGAGGGGTGAGTGTCTGCGGCTGGAGCACTCCCATGCACGCTCACGCGTCAATCGGAGCTCTTAATCAAACTGCCGTCGCTGTAAACCACTAAAAATCCCACGCAGGTTCTATTACATAATTACAACCATTTTTATATGGGTGGGGGGGACTCGACTGACCTTGTTATCTACATGTCCTTGTGTGTACAGAGTGTATATGCGAGGGGGGAGAGGACAAACGCATTCCTCTGCTCAAGGATGTTTTTGAAGCATTTCCCAACACCCCTGTCAACATTGACATCAAGGTCAACAACGATATACTCATCAAGAAGGTGCGTGCGCGTGTGCATGTAAGTGCTCTCGAACAAATATCAGTATGAAAGCTTCTTTAATTTTGTCTCTGACAGCTACATGTCAGATACACATTTCCTTCTACATTCAGATTCTGTTTTTGGTCATTTTTGTATTTGTGTGGCAGGTTTCCGAGCTGGTTGTAAAATATGACAGAGAGCATCTTACAGTATGGGGCAACGCCAGCAACCAGATAGTCAGGAAGTGTTACAAAGAGGTATGTACGTCTCCTGTTTCCACATCACCAGTCAGTCAAATTTGTCAAGGTAGTTTCAAAACAAGCCATTCCCACAGTCCGCAGCAATCGCTGACCATTTTGGATTCATGTTTTGCAGAACCCTCGCATTCCTGTGTTGTTTAGCTTTCCCAGAGTGTTGCAGTTGTTGTGTCTCTTCTACACTGGTCTTCTCCCTTTTGTTCCTTTAAAGGAACAATTCTTGGAGATCCCAATGCCCAACATTGTTAACAAGTAAGTATGGAAAAGTAGACACAATGTTTGTCGGATGTAAAACACATACAGTGAATGAAATACTCAGTGCTTCATGTTTCCCCACATTTTATCCAAAACTAAATCATTTATTTAGTTTTCCTAAAAAAAACAAAAAAATCTACAAACAACACTTTATAACAAACATGAATAAGTTTGGTCTTGTACAATACAACACGTTTATTCATATAGCACTTTCACAGCAGCTACATTTCTTTGAATTTATGCACATGGATTAAGTCATGCATGCACAAGCATTCACTGCCTTCGCTCAAGACTTGTCAGGCTATTGAATAGATGGTCCTGAAAACCTGGACATACCCCACTCACCCATTTTTAATATGCTTATATTTATATTTTGATTTATTTATATACTTGTCTTCTACTTTCTCCCTTTCCTAATTTTGTAAATTGGGAATTTCTCCTTTGTGAGACAAATAAAGGTTTTCTTATCTTACTTTATCAAGCACAGGACTTAACCATTTTATCCCGCAATTGCTTTGTCAAAGAATTACCTGTCAATCAATGCCCTTATTTTAAAAAAAAAAATATATATATATATCTCTTTACAGACTTTATGATCACCTGTCAATCAATGCCCTTATTTAAAAAAAAAAAAAAATATATATATATATATATCTCTTTACAGACTTTATGATCCAAACAGAATGAGCAAGAGTCAGCGCCTATTCACCTGGCTTGCAGACAAGTGAGTTGACTGCCAAAGGTCAGGACCTTTGGCAGTCAGTCAATCACCTTTGTGTCTGATTGTTGGAATTAGCTGCACTTAACATCATCCTTTTACTATTTTATCTGGTCTCCTACTCTTTTTATTTTTTAAGTAATATTTGTACCGTTACTACTCTCCTAATTAATTTTTTTTCCTTTGCAGCTTATTGATGAGGAAAGCACTCTTCCAGCATCTCACTGCTCGGGGAATACAGGTGAGGTTTTAGGAGGTTATTTGATCCTTCACCTCTATGTTGTTTTGTTCAATTTTGTCCTGGAGTAACCCAACTTGATTAGGGAAACCATGTCACATTTCATTATTTACCCGTTTAATAACATTCTATTTTCTTGCATGCAATAGCAACATTGACTATATCTGTATGTTCAGAAGTACTCTAAGATAATAGAACTGATGCCTCTGGTTTCAGGTGTACATTTGGGTGCTGAACGATGAAGAAGACTTCCAAAGGGCATTTGACTTGGGAGCTACAGGGGTTATGACAGATTTTCCCACCAGGCTGAAAGACTTCTTGGATCGGAATGGCCTTTCCAAGCCTCAGTGACTTGTCTACAGCCACCTGAACTCTGCCATAAAGCGAGGATAATTGTGTTTGAGCACTGCACATTTTTACTACAATACCATTGAACCCAAACATTCATTGAGGTTCGGTATTAAATCTCTACACATCTTTTATGTAATCGTTACAACCGCAGCTCGATCATTTTACTTGAATGTATTTGTAACGTTTGCAATACAGAACTACTCAAGCATTTGATGTTGCACGCAAAAACACCGGCAGATGGTGCTGCCAATCACAATTGACCTCCCATTTTACTTCTTGGGCAGATGTTTTGTTTTCGGTTTCATTTTAAAATCTGGTTTCACGTTTGCACTGATAACAGGGCTGTCTTAACAGCTGCACTAAAAACTGTTTTCGGAGACAGGAATGGCAGTCCTGACAAGATTTGATTTCAATTAACTTGGTCAACATGGCCAATTCGGCATTGAGCCGCCGTCAGACAGCAAGTGAGTAAAAACACTGGGAAGTTAAATTTCACATGTGCTCAAGGACAATACTGCGGTATTTTCTTGAACGAATAACATTTCAATTCAAGGGGCATTTCCATGTGCAAGAGCATTTACAAGTTTCTTTTAATGAGTTGCACTGTTGTCTTTGTGTTTTGTTTCTGAAAAAAAAAATCGTAACATTTTGTCAAGAGACCGGAACATAATGATTGACTTTGCTAAATAAATACGGAGAAACAAAATAAGAAATCAACTGGAGGATGATCAAACCACTAATATTCGCCAATCCAGATAGGCGACCAAGCACTTTGAGTCATAATTGAATGTAATGTTGGATGCGTTTTTGCCATTTGGTGTTGTCAATGAAATTAGCTTTTATATTTGTGTATTTATTGATTAGTACATCTCCCCCAGTCTTATAGTCTACTTGCATTGCAGATCTTAAAGCAACTGAAATTGTCTACATTATTTGTATTACATTGTGTCATTGATGCATGCACGTTTGAAGATTTACGAATGTGTTTTGGTGACTTGATCTGTATTGACAGTCTCACTTTGTCATGTTTGCACAAGTGACAAGAGTTTTGTGGTATCTCAGCTGTTTTTTAGACAAAATAAAAATGTACACGATATATTTCTGACAGAGGCAAACTGTTTTTCTTCCTGTGTAAATATGATCACACCACTGTAGAAACTGGTATTTTCAAATTAACACACGAGATGACGTCGCTATAGAAACTGGTCACGTATTCGACACGAGGGGGAGACAGAAAGTTGGATTTAGCACCATCAGTCTTCTGAGTACATTCTCGAGTTACTGATCGCAATTATTGCGTCATGGTCAGTGAAAACACGTTTTGGCTTTTCCCCCCATAAAACATAGTATTTAACACCTAAAGAAGACGGTTCTTCATAAATCACTTCAAAAAATACACTTCGTCTTCTCGATGATTCGGTAAAACGTGGACCTACAAGTCAGCGAACTTGTTGTTAACGAACTGTCTTTCTAAACCAATGAGCGCGATGTTGCTATGCTGTTTCACTTAAATGATTGGCCTTTTGGTATGCCAATCATTCTTCAATACTTCCCTTGCCAAAGATCAAACAGTCAAGCTTGAAGGATGAACCTTCACCAGTAACACTTCAAAACGTTTTGCCCGAGATTTTTGACGCGATTCAGCGATTGATCCATCGTTAAAATAAAACTATTGATTGTGTTTGTGATTTTGTGAGCATTTCCTAGACCGAGGCCACTGATTTTAGGGCGTTTGAATGGTCGAGCTGAGCTATACATCTACAAATACGTTATTTGTCAAATAAAACATTAAAAACATGATAAATGTTATAACAGTTACATGTACTGTATGTCCAGGTTGTCTATCAGCGAATCTGATTTTATCTTTCTGTAGATAGACACATTACATACGCGGCATCGTTGTTTTTGCGCATTTGTGCGTTTACACACGACAAACGTTACTATAGTTTTTCTTAGCATTGATACAAAAATCACTATCATGAAATAGAGTGTATATGTTAGTATCAGGAGAAAATACAATGTACGTCTTTTTTAAGCGTTTACAGTGATGTTAAGTGAAGGGAAGGGAAGCATCTTGCTCCGGCTGGCAGTCTCCACACTCTTTACCTTCCTCTAGAACTGTGCTGGGCATCGTTGCGCGTCAAAACATTGAGTCTATGCACGACTTCCCGGACCCAGGAGAGCAGAGACGAGAGACGGGAAGACAAGAAGCTGAGAGGACATTTTCACATTGGACGAAGCCCCAATGAACGTTTAAAATTGGCACTGTCACGAAGAAAACGAGGAGGTGCGACGTTTTTCAGGCAACGCGTAGGTTCCTTTTTCTCCCCCACAAAGGTAAAACTAATTGCTACGTGTTTTTGTTGTTGTTATTACCTTCGTGTATTTCTTATTATGCACTGTAGTAATAACAGTTTTTGTGTTAAGAGTCGGTGTCGATGTCAGCTCATCAAGTCTATGGTGCTTGATTATTTATCAACACAGTCGGGACTCTGGTGTTCCCCTTAACGTGCTATTTATTTATTGTTTCCTTCTTGTGCATTAATTTATTTTGATATTTGAGGAGGTTTACACTGTCATCCACTTCATCCTCACATGTTTTTGTGGCGTCTGTCCGAGGCGCGTGCGCCACAGTGCGCGCGCACGCGGCTATTTGTCGCGAACGCTGCACATTACCTTAACCATACGTGATCGATGCAAGTGATCCTATAACCCTCTCACTACACCTGCCAGGTCACTGCAGATCTTCAACTCAGTGTCGTATGGCAGCGTGTGTTTGTGTGAGTGTGTGTGTATGTGCGTGTGTCTGCCTGCGTGCGTGTGGGCGCGCACAGGATTGCTGAGCTCAGGCATCCCTGCCATCTGGGCTCCGTGTGGTGGCTGAAGTTCTGGCCCAGATAAAGTGTGCCACTGCCTGTGTGACCTGATTCATACAGTAGGCATCACACACACATACGCACTCACTGCAGGCCTTCAGCGTCCCCACCAATTCATCATTTTAAGTACAGTATTTTGGTTGATGTGATACGAAGGCCTTCCTGCGCAAGTTTTGGACAGGCTTTTCCAAAACGTTTTGAAGGGCTACACGTGTTTAATGTTTGTCTAAAAACTTGCAGCCTCGCCGTATTGCATCACTTGTCCAGGTGCCTATTTAAGAGCATACTTATTATCTGATGTTATCATCGTGACCGCATAGGCTTGTATAGCAAAAGTGAGTACACCTCTCAAGTTTTGGTCAATAATCTCTTTTCGCTTAAGAAACCACATTTTGTTGTTAGTGTACAGCTTGTATAACAGTGTACTCAAATGAAAGCACTTGCTCTCGTACTCGGTTGGAAAATAGTAGCTCCATTTCCAACATCCTTCTCCCGATATAGCCACTGTCCCTCCTCTGTATATGTTCAAACTCCTGCGTCTCAGTCGTTCCTCTGCGTCTCCAAACCTTCCATTCTGTTTTTCCTGAACCTGCCGTCCTCAGAGAGAATCTCATCATCTTCAATTCTGACACCTCCAGCTCTGTCTCCCGTTGCTACTGTCTCGAAACCATACATGTCTAGCCTCGCTCGCTCTCCTTTTACTTTGAATGAAATTTGACATTAAGAAAACGTTGACATTAAGAAAGCACGATACACATTCTTTTGCGATTTCGGCGCTATGCCCAACCAGTGGCATTTGATGTACCGCGAGGCTCAGTGATGTCACTCTGCTGTATGCCTTGGGTAACACCAAACGTGGAACACGATGAAAGAAGGTGAAGTGCTGATTTGCTGCTCGTGGGTGCAGCTCGTGCGCAGCATTCGATGCACACTTGTACTTCCCCTCTCTGTCCCCGTCTGACTCGCATCCCTCGCTTTGCCCCGATCGTCGTCACAAACGGCAGCGGCGGTGGCATCAGTCGCTTATATAACAAAGGTTTTTTTGTTGGGATATACAAGGGCCCTTTCGGCTGGTGAGACTCATGGCATGTAGCCCTTTGTGATGACACTCCGAAATGACCAGAACGGCCAATGCGGTGACCTCAAACGACATGCAGTACGACTGATGAATAGACAGTGGCAGCAGAGGAAAAACAAATGCAATTGTGTGGCGAGGCCTTTCGATAAGGAGAGCGCAAGTGTGGGGCGACCGAAATGGACAATGATAGAAAATGGACAAACGCGAATTTCACACACGAAGGGCTGGGCACATACTGCAGATACAAATACTGGTACCCTTTTCACCTTTGCTACATTCTTCACTTGGCAAATGGATAGCCTGCTGGGAAGTAGAATTGCATCTTGTGATTTATTTGACAGGAACAAACTGTGTATTTTTGCATGCAAATTTCACCATAAATTCTCTTATCGTTGCAATAGTCCTGGCCAGCTCACTAATCTCAGTCACCCAGGCGAGCAACACAAGTATTTTAAGGGCTTGGACTATTTGGTATCATGCAGCGAGTTCAGCGTGAGGCTCACAGTTGTGTTAAGCTAAGAAGATTAACTCTGCAGCCTCATGCTAGACTTCGATGTAAGCTAGCTTTCCTGCCTGCATTGGTTTGGGTGAATGGGAAGTGTGCCTGCAACTGTGGACAAACACCCCAATGCAGCTGCTGGGGGAGGAGGTCTGGAAATGGCTTGAGCCTGCAGGAGTTGTTGTCAGCTTGAAACTTTGGGTACACAAAACTTTATTTGCTTTTTTTTTTTTTTTGAGCCAGCTGCTTCTCCTTGAAAGAATCACGTGCATGCAATTTGAAATCTATTGGAGTGCTATTTGTTTGCATGTATATGGATACAGAACATGGGATTGTTGCGCAGGCTCACAGTGAACATGCAACACGCTTTTTCCATGCTTTAAAAAGAGACAACCGTTTCCAACATTTCACTGAAAAAAGGTAAAGGTAATTTGAGAAAACTTATTTCATAAGTCATGCGTGTGAATCAAACACGTAGCCATTTTGTATTAAACAGTATCCAAGAAGTGGGTCTCACTTTCAAAAAGGTTGGGGACTCCTTTTTTAGTGTTTTGTTTTGTTTTTTGTTGCAAGAGAAGCAGGTATACATGAATTATGAATACAAACACTACAATTTATATTGATTTTTACTTTTAATGTTGAACATGCAGTACAAAAAATCATATTGAAACTGCTGAATAATTAATAACCCCCCCACCCCGAAAAATTGTTTTTGCATCAGCCTCTGGTTTTATCAACAGTGCCTGCTACTTGTGCTCTCATGTTTAAGGGAATGCAATGTTTTTGTCAGGTTGAATGGCCACTTGGTTAACCGGCGACTAGAATGAGGTGCCGATAATTGAGCCTAATTTGAGCATTCCAGTAAAAGTCAGCAAATGGCCTGATTATCAGGTTTCTCAGAAACTTATCAAGCATTTTTTTTTGTGGTGTGGAAAATGTCAAGATTAACTCTCCATCTACGATCTGCTCTGAGAACATTCTCGGTCAATATTCACCTATTTTAAACCTGTTCAATATTTTCGATTGTTAATCCTTTTGTGTGGTCAACACGAAGTTGGGCCAAAAAAACAAGTCCATGAATGTGATGCTTTGCATAACGTGTCTCACGAGTCTTTGGCAACAACATTTCTTCAGGTCAAAAGAAGAGTGCTACTTTTGTTTTCAATACAGAATAATTGCAATTATACTGAATAACACAGACCACTCTATTCAAGTTAAATGAGTGCTAACCAGCTACATTTTGTCTAATTGAAAAAAACAAAACATGAAACAGTCATATTTTAAGAAAGGCTAAATGGCAACCAACTTCCATAAATTTGATACTCCCCTAAAATGATATAAACAGTCCAGATGATCTGGTCGAAGAATGCGTTTGTGCATTCACTAGACCAGCTCATCCGCTGTACTAAAATGCTCATAAGCTTTCTCTGCAACTGAAATGTCGTGGAAGTATTTACAAATGATGACACATTGTTTCAATCTTTTAAAAAAAAACAAAAACATAATGCAGCCCTCAAATGGCGACGTGTGTTCAAGCGCCAATGGAATGCCGAATGCTTCAAGATGCACATGCAACAAAAGATACAAACATGCGGCAGAATTGACGATGCAAGTTTAACCCTTTCATGCACCTTGTAACCCGATGACATGCTAAGCCGTCCACTATTGTAACCACTGTCCCTGAAAGGGTTAAGGCAGCAGCATGAGCTCTCCCATCCCTCTCTGCTTTGCAGGTGTTTGCCTCCCGACCCACCGCCCACCACGGCCCTCACCTGTGTGCTGCGGTGCTTCCCTTGTGAGCCGACCTGGGCCGGCAGTCCCTTCTTGCACCGCCCGCCAACCCCGCCCATGGTCAGAATGACGCGCTCCAAGACCTTTCAAGCCTACCTGCCGAGCTGCCACCGGACGTACAGCTGCATCCATTGCCGGGCCCACCTAGCCAACCACGACGAGCTCATCTCCAAGGTAACCTGACAGCGGTGGCGCCTCACTGAGTTGCACAACAGTTGTTGCACCTGGATGGCATTTAAATGGCATTACACGGCCATTAAGGAAAACCACTGGGGTTACAGATGTGCTTAAAATGTTCCAGCTCACATGGCTTCACTTTTGCAAGTATTGGGGGAAAAAAAAAAAAAAAGACCATGTTTGAATATTTTACACTGTGGATTTGTACAAGTACGTAGCAGATCGGCCTCCTATATGTCCAATATTCTCTCCTGTATTTCCTGGAGATGGATTATGTTTTAAGATGGTTATTAAGTTGTATTATGAATGAGTCCCTTTTACACATGCAATGAAAGCAGCACTCGCCAAGCACACACACACTTCTTTCGCAGCAGATAAATGACCTGGAACTGCTCGGCTTTGATGGTTTTCATTAATACCTTCTGTGAGCGTCTCTTCCTGCAATATGAAAGGGTCCATGTGTGTTACAGCCGACTCATCTTTGCTTTCTTCTCGCCTCTGCAGTCGTTCCAGGGCAGCCAGGGCAGAGCCTACCTGTTCAACTCTGTGTGAGTGTCCGTCTTTTGTTCTTTGTTGCCTCCATCTGCTTTCAATTGGCTTAACTTGAGCGCCGATGCACGCTACCCTTGGGAGAATAGCAATTTTCCATACGCTGTTATTTAAGGAAGTTCGCAACGTATGTTCTTCCAGCAGGTTGGCACATTGTTTTTGTTTTACGGCTGCGGTGTAGACAGAGCAAGCCTGCCTCGGGGGGCCGTCATTGTCAGATGAATTGAAGGCCGTTCAAGTCAATTGTAGGCAGACCAGTTCTCTGCTCTGAGAGGGTGTGGGTGGGATTGAGTGACTCACTCACTCTGTGCACATTACACTCTGTATGAAACAGACCAAGATAAACTCACCCATGTCTGTCTGTCTCTCTCTCTCTCTCTCTGGACCCATTCTTGTTCTTGTAGGGTGAACGTGGGGTGTGGTCCTGCAGAGGAGAGAGTTCTGCTTACAGGCCTACACGCTGTAGCAGACATCTACTGTGAGAACTGCAAGACCACCCTGGGCTGGAAATATGTGAGTGCCCTTTGCCGATTTTCAGTACCGCACGCAAACAGCTTCAAAAGGTTTCCGAGATGATTAACAGCCACGTCTTAATTTTATTTGCACCTCCTATTATATTTGGACCACCGCCGCATTCTAGATCAGTGAGCCTGCAGGCAGTATTCCGTACGAGGCATCTTTATATATCATTGGGGATGCTGTTTGGCAGGTTGGGAATAAAGTCTGACATTTAACTTGAATAAACTGATGGCCTTTGGAGAGACGATATTGCTGTAACAAGAGACTGCAACATTCGGTTGAACAAAAACACACACACACACACACACACACACACACACACACACACACACAAAATAAATAAATAAATATATATATATATATTTGTTTAATACCACATCAGTTAGATAAAAAATATTTCAATTGTGAGGAAGTTGAATTAAAAAACAAAACAACTAAAGTCAAA
>CAAKHF010023601.1:14503-26637 GCA_901007745.1 Hippocampus kuda | reverse complement strand
GCCTCTTTTTAATCCTGGAGAACTCACAGGGTCAAATTTGGCCCCAAAATCTCTGCTACTCAAATGCTACCCTTAAATCCCAAAGGGTCAAATTTGGCCCTAATCCTTAATTAGGATTAAAGCATTAAATATTTGAAAAAAAAACATATATTTTGGTGCTCAGTGAACATATAACAGTCATTTAATTTAAAATTGATCATTTTCCAAAGAAGAAAAGGGTTCTTGGGTTCTCCAGGGTTAAAATGAATTGCACATGTTATAATTTACGACATTTGAAATTGATTTTAACTCATTTAATGCCAAAACATAAAAATATATTGAAACAATAAAAAGCTTTGCACGCTTCCTCAGGGAGTATCATGGTGATGGGTATGATTTCAGTATGATAAATTACCACTAGATGGCAGGAGTGGCTTTGATCAGATCTTGGGCCATCCACGCATAGTGTGAGTGGGTGTGGTAAGGCGATCCTAATTCATGAGGTGTGTGGAAACAGTGTGGTGTTGAAAACAGCTGAGATTTTTCAAATAAAAAAACATCGCTAAATCCCATCATCATCCTTGACGAACCCCGCAACGCAGGCACAGTAACACAAAGTTCATTGTTTATGATATTGCATAGGTGATGCATCAGTGCAGTGTTTGTCTTGCAATAACTGTTATTTTGCAAAGTGACCTTTTTGTGTTGTTTATGTTGTTATTTAGTAGGAAAGCATTGTTCAGATCAGTGGTTCTTAACCTGGGTTTGATCGAACCCCAGGGGTTCGACGGAGCCTCTGCCATAGAGGGTAAAACACACGCGACTCAACATGTTAATTAGTTATGACACGCCCATTTGGCCATCACTGGCTGCAGATGATCACATGACATTGCTTGTCCAATCAGTGCTGCGGGAAATTTAGGTTGCTCAGTAGTCACCATGTGACTGTCGTGATATTACGTCGTACAATTAAAAAAAAAAAAAAAGTATACTTATCTCTTGAAATGTTACTTACTTTTTTCAGTTTTTAATCAATGCGTTTTTAAAATATCTTGAATTTGTTAAAAAAAAAAACCTGAATATGAATGTGCATATTCACTGGTTGGGTTCGGTACCTCTAAGAAGGTTAAGAACCACTGGTTTCTTTATTTGAAGTACAGTATCACAAATGTTAAAAAAATAAATAAATCAAAGTGAAAGTTCTGCTTGAAATGCGTAATTTCACAAAAAGCTCTTTTTCAGAATTTTTCTTGGAAATAAGTATTTTCAAGAAACTTACCAACGTTCAACTGCTGTTTACTAAAGAATGATAAAAAGTTGAAATGTCCTAATTAAAGAAGAGGGTTAAAGCTTTCTTTGGTAGCTTCCATGCATATATAGTTAGAGAACTCAATTTTCTGCAGGCCTTCAAAAAATTGTCAAAATGATTGAAAATGGCTGGCACTCCCAATTTGAGAAAAATGTCTGGCATTAAATGAGTTGAATGCTTGATGGTATTATTTTTTTCCATCAGAAAAAAAACAGGTACTGTACTTTCATATGTAACCCCCAGATAGTTGGCTGACGTCAAAATGCAGAAACCCAAGGAAAACGCGTCACCTTTCTACAAAGTATGTCCCAAGCACGTATGCATGAAGTGCTTAAAATAACCATATGCCCAACGGTCTGATACACAAATGTAGGTCTCTCATTTATCATCCCATACACATACACAAGGTGACCCAATTATGACAACTAAAATCTATTACAAGGGAATGCGAGTCCCGGTTTGGCATTGAGTAAAGATTTAAACGATTAAAAAAAAACACATTCCTTCAGGTGATCAATAAAATCAAATGTGTTTTCAATATTTCCTTGAGCAGCTTTTAGTAACTTTTCATAATGCCAATATTGAGGCAAATGGGAGGCAAATGCTGTACTTACAAGCGCAATACTTAAATTTCCAATGAGTGCATACAGTATTTGTGAAAACTTCAAAACAAGTTGGGAAAAAAGTTCATTTGTGTGCTCTTACCAATCAGTACCTTTCACAATGGCGGACCTAAAAATAGAAGCTCACCTAACTGGTGTGTTTGGTCCACCAGGCAGACTGTTGTTATGTCCATCCTCCACCTCCTGCTGCCTGTGCACTTGCCTGACACGACTGAACACCGATGGACTGTTGGGACAGAAAACATGATTTGTCATATTTGTTCTCTCAAAAATGTGACTAATCTATTGACCTTTTCCCAAAGTGAAAAATGTATTTTACTCCCAATGCACAAGGTGGTATTAAGTGTGAAATCAGATCAAGAATGGATCGGAACCTGCTACCTGGTTTCAGCCTTTGCGACAGTAGTAACCTTGGCAACAGATTCATCCTCCTCTGGCTCTGCAGAGGAAGAGTTGGTACTTAGAAAGTATCTCCGTGGATATGACCTAGCCAGAATCTGCTCAGCCGGCTTACTCTGCAGACTGAAGCGTTCCGAGCTTCCCTCTTCAACTGGGGTCACTAACTTCATTCTCAAACTCAGCCGACTGTCCCCCTTCTCTGCCAACTCGTCTCCACATTCTTCCAGAACATCGTCTTTGGATGCCATGACCGCATCAGCACTGACGTCCCCGGCAACGTCTGGCTTGTCATTAAATGTCTCTAGATAAATCAAAAACAAAGCAGCCCAGTTTAAAAATAGTTTCCTTACTTGATATTGAAGATTGTGTTGTCTGTATGTCTTTCGCTGGAACAAACCAATGGGAGTGCTGTGTCTGAGCATTGCCTTCAACTGGTTGATTAAAGGAGGAGTTGCTCCAACAACTGGACCAATCAATTCACCATCTTTAGGCAGTGTGAAATGGAAGGACATTTCTGCATAAAAGCATAAGAAGAAGATTACTGGATTATTATTATTATTTTTTTAGCTATAATTTGTGGATAAATAGCACCAGTCAAAAAATACTTATCTAGGAAAAAAAAAAAGTAGAGCTCCACCTGGCACTCAAAATACCCGTTCGCTAATCATGTTGATGGCAGCGAACAAATTTTGTTTGGATTCAGAACTTTTGCTTCTAACGTAGAAAAGGTTTAATTTGGTTTGAAATGGGTAACCTCACCTAGAATCCCACGTCGCATTGTGGCCCAAGGTAAACATCCTGGTGAGTTTATTGCGACATTTGGTGCTGTAAATGGAAAATCATTGTTGTGGCGATAATGCACCTTTAAAAGTATTTGAAAACCGCCAAAGAAATGAAAAGGATGTCGTCATGGCAACTAATGCCTCCCGTCTCATAGCAACAAACCCCAGATAGCTGGCTAGTTTAACAAGATTTTGTTTTGTTTTTTTCATTTACAGCATCAAAAGGTTTAATAACCAAGCAGGGTTCAACCTTTGGCCACAATGTGATGTGGAGTTCTCGTAAAGGTAAGCCATTTCAAACTAAAACGAAAAAACTCCAACCAGAGCTTGTTCGCTGACATCAACACGATTGGGAGGATGATTTTGGGTGCCAGTCCAAACTACCAAAGTATAAGTAGCAGGACCTGCCAAAAAAAAAAAACGCGTATACAGTATTATCTATATCTTGACAAAGTTGAGCTGCCAATGACTAAAACAAACTTACAGATGTGGCCATCATACCTCCTGAGCTATCACTAAAGCTCTTGTTTCTGTGTCCCTCTGGTTCTTGCAGCATGGGCTCATGTCCATTAGTGGAGCTTGATGACACTTTGCCTGGGCTTGAACCAGAACTAGTGCCTTTTAAAAGCTGTGACGGTGATTTGGGAGGAGCCTGTGAGTCTCCACTGATCTCTGATACAGTGACAATCCTGTCGTCCCCATCTGCACCATCCTTGTCACCAGAAGACACCAGCTCGCTTTGAGAGAGGACTAAAGCAATGCCTGAAGGAGCACCCTCTCCCAAAGTGCTCTCCTCCTCCATGGCCACTTCCTCCTCCTCTGAGACGGCTTCTTCAATATCTGCAGGTTCATTACTTTGACTATTCATGGATCCACAGCTCTGTGACTCGAATCGTGAGGGACTCTCTCCAATTTGTAATGCATTCAAGTCATTCTTTGCCACATCCAGAACAGACATTTGGGAGATCACCGACTGCGATTCGAGACCGCAGGGTGTCACGTCTGACGGGGTCTCAAGAATGCAGCTGTTGACATTCACATCTGAAGATTCAATCTTGGATTGTGAACAAGACACATCAATGGGAAGGCTTGAGTCTTTGAGACCGGGGTCACATCCTTTCACAATCACGTTGGATGAATTCAAGAAAGGTGTCGGCTGAGTACAAGGTTTGGAACTAGGGTCACTTTGTGATTCGGTGCGGGCGCCGGTGCACTCGGTCGTCTGATCGTGGCGTGAAAAAACAGAGTCAGTAGTCTCTGCTCCAGGCTGCTCGCCCAGTTCTTCTATTTGTGTAGCCTGAGTGTCCTCCATGATCTCTTCTGACAGCTTCTGGGCAGAGTCGTCGTCAGCGTCCATGTTCACAGATAGCTGTAAAGGCGTTGTGAAAGCAGGAGATGATTCCTTGCGAGGAAACTCAAGAGACAAGGTGACCGTCTTGTTATTTGATGGTTGTGGAGTCTCCTGGCTCAGGGTTGAGACAAATACATCCTGAGAAAAAAAAAATCAGGCATGAGCAGATACTAAAGGGCATAAACTCACTATTACAAAATTTGGGACACTTGCACAAGATAATGAGCCAGGACCAGAGTGACAGTATTCAACATAAATGAGTACAGCCTCTCTTGATGAGTATGTTTTCACCCATTTCCCAATTTTTTTCACTTTGGCTAGTTTAGCATCTTATACCCAAGTAAACCTGCTGGCAACCGGTATAGGGTGTCCCCCGCCTACTGCCCGCAACCCTTGTGAGGATAAAGCATTTCAAAAAATGGATGGATGGACAGAATTCGAACTGACACCCAAATTCGCTGTTCCCGAAACCTGTTGATGGCAGTGAACAAGTTCCATTTTAATTCAAAACTTTCACTTCCAACTACAGAAACGTTACGTAGAATCCCACATTGCATTGTGGCCAAATGTAGAATCTTGCTTGCTTATTGCACTTTTTGGTGTTGTAAATAGTAAACCCAAATTCTGGCGGATGCAACATGCTAAACTAGCGATACATCACGTGTTCGTTGGCCATTTTTTCTACTTTCTTTTGGCAGTTGGCTAATACTCTTGACGCATTACCGCCAATTTGTTTCCTACTGACAGCAGCAAAACGTGCAATAACTGATGAAGCTTCTACTCTGCTAAAATGCCATGCAGTTTTCTCGTTAAGGTCAGCCTTTTCAAAAAACAAAACAACAAAAAAACCCATCTCTCTAGTTAGAAGAGGAAGTTCTGAATACGACTGGAACTCATTAGCTGCTATCAACACAAATAGGGCAGGCTTTTGGGTGCCCGTCCCTGTTCTTGGTCTCGGTTTTTGTAAAAGAAATCCACCCCCCCCCCCCAAAAAAAAAAATGTGATTGAGACTTTTGGAGCATTTTTGACTGGTGCAACTTAAAGTCCAAAAAGTATAGTACATAATTATTGCCTGTTGCAGCCCAAAAACAAAGAGCAAGTCATACGAGATCCAAAATGTGGTACATACGTGCGAGAATTCGGGCTGGGTGGGTAAAGAGAGAGGCTGCTCGAGCACAAAACCAGGAGAACTCTGGGATATCGGAGTTGAGGTGGGCGGTTGTGGTTTTGAGGAGGCTTCTGTTTCCATTGGCACGTCTTCCTTTCGAGGAGCTCGCTCTTCTGCAGGCTGCCAGGTATCCATGGGCTCGTCGGCACCTGACAAAGCAAATCTTGCTCGTCTCAAAACAGGTTTCTTCCAGTTAAATTTAAGACTTCTTAAGACTGATTTAAGACCCCCCCCACCCAAAACAATACCGGCAAAGAAAAACAAGCTTTCAATTTGTGCTCATTTATTTCTCTAATGTGGAAATGTGGATGGTGTGCATGACTCGCACAACTGGCTCAGGATGAACGATAATTATCAGACCGATATTGAAAGTCACATCAAATACACTAACGGACAACGAGCCAAAGTCTCCTCCACTCTAAAAACAATATTTATTATTATTAATGTTGAAACTTGGGGTAAAAGAAATTAACGAGCGCACGAGCCCATTCACTTGAATGAGAGCCGTAGCTGAGGCTCTATTGGCGGTCACTCGAGCCAACAGCCGTAGCACCGCGACGGGGATGGCCTGGTTCTCTTGCTGCAGTGCCAGGGAATGACAACGACTGATGAGTTTTCATTTTTAACTGTCCTTTTACCTCCGTTCCTGTATACTACAATGGTGTGAACTTATGCGACATTGGATTTCAACAGTACACACTAACGAATTCCCTAACGATTGTTGTGGGGTCTGGCAGGCGGCAGAGGCAACGTACAGAAAAGCGGGGCAGCTGAGTTGCGACCACACCTAAGTAAAGTGGTTCAGAAAATGGTTGGATGGATGAGGCTGCACTCTCTCCTACTGTACTTGTTGGAATACAACCAGTGACGGCTCGTTGAAGTGCAGTTGTGGTGACCTGAACAACTTGTGATTTTTTTTTCCAGTTGCCACATTGTGAAATTTGGGCGCAGCCTAGACCCCTGACATACAGCATAAAAATTCAGATCCAAATATCAAAATTCAAGACCTTTTAAAGTATTATTTCCAAATTCCTAAACTGCGTTTAAGACTTTTTAAGACCCTGTGGGAACCCTACAAAATAGTGCAGGCTTCCTTTTGTATAATTCCCATTAAAACAAAATGTTGCATTACCATGTTGGCTCTCTGGTCCTGTTGGTGAGTTCGGGACAATCATAGGTGTGTGGGGAAAGTTGTCTGGGGTCGGGGCAACATAATCAACAGAGCCCCTAGGGGATGAAATGAAAATTTTAGGTCATTTCTTTCTGCGGTGGTTGTTTGTACTCCACAAGTGTGGAGAATTATCATGTGACTTACTGGGATAAGCTCGGCTGTTCCAGTGTTTCCTGTCCAGAAAGGTGCAAGAGCCGCAGGGTGTGGGCTGGTGTTGAACTGGGGGAACCTTGTTGCTCTGGCTCAGACACCGTACTGTTTACTGCAGCACCTGGGAGCAGCACAACAGTAAGAAATACATAGTACAAAGTTTTTGTTTATTTACTATAATAGCTAAACCTAGATCCATGCTAAAGAATATCTATTTAATTCTCCACGTGGGCCATATGAAAATCCATACCTGTCTTGTTCACATCAAACATGTCCTGCTGAGATGACATTATTTGATGTTCCCGCTGTTCCGGCTCACCAGAGTCCTTGAGGCACTGTGAGTGCAGTAGCACCTGAACATTCAGTGCTTGACCTGATTGGCTGCTGGAGCTCACCTCAGATCTTGAGGAGATACAAAAACTTTGTATTGGCAAATCCATTTCAGATGAATGGGGTGGGGGGGGGGGGGTTTAAAACAAAATTCGGTCATACCTGACTACTTTGCCTATCAGATCCTGTGAGGTCACAGTGTTGATGTGCTCTGAAAGAAAAGGGGGCACTCAAAGAGGGCAGAACTAGATCAAAGTTTTGCAAACTTTAACTTAACTTAGACACACTGAAGTAGTGGTGGGCAATATTGCAAAAAATAGAACATTGCGATTTTTGTAATTATCAAGGCACGATTTGGATTTTCTCCCTTATTTTTTCTTCTAACAAGAAACACAAATTAAATTCTACATTAAAAAAGAAGTATTAAAAATACAAATAAATCAATCAATACACTTGTTAGTTTGTTGTTACAGTCAAACCTCGGTTTTCGAACGTCTGTTATTGACCAAATGGGATTTCGACCAGAAAATTTGAGATTTTTACGCCTCAGATTACGACCGAAAACCAGTTTTCGACCAAACCCGAATACGCTACTCGACTCCTGTCCTTACACGAAGAAGTGATGCTTTCTCGTGTAACGTTCATTGTGAGCAGACGTGTTTGTTGTGATTTACACAAATCTGACTGGGGTTTTTTTTTGTTATTCCTGCATAGTGTTATTATTATTTATTATTATTAGCACCTAATCATGGGCTAATAAAACAGTTTCGGATATCGAACAAATGGCTTTTCAAACAGCCTTCTGGAATGGATTATGGTCGAAAACCGACGTATGACTATATATATTTTTTCCCCTGTAAAACATTTTATCAAAAGGATTTTTTATTTATATCGATCATGTGTCTATCACGATACATATTGTTATTGAATAATTTTACCACTGCACACCTGATGATCTCTCACATAACTGTGCCTATGGAGCAAACACTGGTTTAAACTACAGTGAAACCTCAAGTTACTAAATTGGTCATGAGCCCATTTGTAACTTGGAACATTAAAAAAAATCAAGGCAATGTTTCCCATCGAAATGAATGGAAATGCAGTTAATCCGTTCCATCCCCAAAATTAAGTTATACTTACATTTAAAATAGATTTTTTTGTTTTTACAAGTGTGAAATGATTTTCGGATCCACAAATAAAATGACAATTGGTGATTGGATGATCATGAATGTGGAGGTGGAACTTCCACCTACATATGCGGAGGCTTCTGCCTTTAGCCGCGGAGGAATATCACAGATTTTCAGATCACAGCAATGCCTTATGCACATTGCCAATAATGGATAGGCAGCAAAAGAATGACAACATAGATCCAGCCCCTCGTCCATGCCAAGACTATTTGTACAGTATGTCAAAGCTAGTCCATCGAGAGAGATAAAATTTCTCCAAAAATTTTGTTTGTAAATTAACATCAAAAGGGGCATTCGTAACTCGAGGTTCCACTTTATTAATAATGTCAATTATAAAAAAGAATTTAGCGAGGCTTCAATGACTCCGTGTTTGCTATTTGCAGCAGTGCTTATTTCTGATCCCTCACGAATAGTAGGGTCTTGTCATAGTTTTACTTTTAAGAAAAAAACAAATATAAACAAGCTTTCAAAAACATTCAACATCACATTTTTACCATGTTTTATCAATAAACTCAATACCTAATTTGGAGTGTGTCTCACTGACTGCTTGAGGCTTGTCACCCTCATCCCCCTTCTGGCTGTTAACTTCATCAACGACCAAATTCTGACTCTGAGAAAGTGCAAGGAAACCAAACTGCGAGTCTCCATCTGAAAGACAAAAATGTTATCGTGTAATCATTTTCATTCCTCGGCCTTCCTAGAAATGTGAAAAAGGCTCCTACCTTCAGACTGATCACAGGGTGTGGTGGCATCAGAATCCATTGGCAAGTTACTCCTGAAATATTAAGACGGAAATTAAAAATATTTGTCTGACTGAGCAAGAGCAATCTGCTAAAAAAATGGCCAATGGGGGTACTTTAGTTTGTTTGGAGGGTTAATGGTGAGAACTTGACTCTCTTCTAGATACTCCTCTTGGCATCCTGAACTGTGGTTGTGCAGAGTAAGATTGCCTAGAGAGAAACAAATGCAAAAACAGAAGTTTTTTCTGTTAGGCTATTAAATCCAAGGTGGGTGAATGCTTCCATTGTTACAATTCTTTTAAACTGACCAGGACCAGCCTGGTTGTTACGAGGGAAGCTCTCCGATTGGCTGTCTGTCTGAGAGCCTCTACTTCCTAGCGGTGACGATATCAGCTCCTGGAAAGATAAGTAATTGATTATTTTATTCAAACACAAAAATACATCATGTACATATAATTGCAGAGTGGTCTCTGGGTCCACAAAAATTCTTTTGGCAAAAATCATGTGCCAATATCTTCATTATGTGTTTAGTTTGTTTTTTAAGACTGTTTCCCCCAACCAGGGGTATGCGAGCATACTCCAGGGGTCACGGCACTTGGAAACATGTAATAATTTATTCCCAAAACGGGAAGTAAATATTCTGTCATTTCATACAATATGGTATATGTGCAGCTTGCACTGTAATTTGTTTCCCCGGGGAGACAAGTGGTTTTCTTATTGATCATTTAAGTTGAAATGTCAAGGTGACTTATTCAAATGAGTTCAATTTTTTTGTGGTCAATGTTATAAGAGTTATATGTAACAAAGCAGTCTTATTAGTTCTTTTGATTGTTTTTTATTTATTTATACACTGTACTTCTTTCAAGGTAGTTCAAGTATTCATTTTAATGTTTAATTTTGAGTTAAAAAGAATACAATGCCTGAGAATTAAGTGTTAAAATTAAGGACAAAAAAAATGTCTACGGTGTGGGGGATCCTAATGGTATGACGAAAGATTTCAGGGGTAGCCAAGGCAAAACAGGTTGGAAGTCAGAGATGTGAACATTGATAAGAAATGAATGGAACATGGGGTGCTGTAAAGAAGCAAAAAGTGACGAAGAGTCTAATGGTAAACAACTAACAGAGTGCCTTCCGTAATAATATCAAGTGCGGCCCTGAAAAGATGGGGCCCAAAGTTACGTTTTGTTGTCTTTTTCCCCTTAGCAGAGCACATGGCCAGGATTATTCAAAAATATACTCTGTAAAATGTTAACCACCATGAACTGACATGTCAATGAGCAACTCTTGAGAGTGAAAATATAGTAATTACATAGTACTTACACAAACGTGAACACAACTGCTGGATTCAAATTCTACTTTTAGATACAAGGCTCTTTGGTTTGACGCAAACCGATCCAGATTTCCAACAAAACGACGTTATTCTTTTTTTTTTAACTTCATTTTGAGTGCTGTACAATTGCACTGCATCGCACTGAGCACTGTAAATCAAACGGTACCTTTTCAATCACCATTTTCTCGAGGAAGGTGGTATGTTTACTCTTGCAGTCGTGATAAGGAGGCGTACCGTATGTTATGGCCGTAAAGGAGGTTAGAATCCTGTCTGTTTCAACCAAACCACCACGAATCACGAAGACGCTTTGCGGCCTAACAACAAGTCAAGCGTGACTTCCAGTATTCGTTCGGCGTCACTGTAAATAAAAGCACGGCCTCCGTATAGCTGTCTGTTTAACGGCTGTGACGAGAAAGGCGTAATGTTTCGACATGTTTCCTTTTGGCGACGCCGCTTACCAGGACCGGGCTGCAAGCGCTGGGCTGCAGGTTGGATAGACGCCGGGCCAGCACCGCTCGGTAGCTGGACTCGGGATCGTCTTCCAAGGCGACGCTGTCTGGCTGGGAGTCCTCGACGATGAGACACGGGTTCTCCGGCTGTGGCAGGCTGGAGTCCAATTCACTTCCGTCGGGATCCATGTGGTCGGGCCGTGATCAGCAGCAGACTGAATGACTGACGACACACAAAGAAACATGGGTGAACGAGTCGTCGCTTGTTGTTTTGCTTTTGGAACAGTCGTCGCACTTTGGATGACCTAGCCAACCGTCGCAATGATCGACATAAATTTGCAGTATGTATTGGTATTCACGTCTATTGTCGAGTTCGGTTGGTACGTAAACACAAATACACACCCCTGCTCACCCGGTCCTGTTCAGCGCGGCAAAATGACCTGGGAGGAAGCCTATTGGCTTGATCGAGACTGTGACGTCACTCAAAGCCATCGGTTGGTTTTATGGTTACTTAGCAATTGTTTTAATTTGTTGGTTTTAGTTTGTTTGTGTCAATAGCTATTTGTTGTTCCGTATACTGTTGGAGCAAATTACTTCCAAAATGTAATACATTACATATTGGTAGTTATTTGCATTGGAATTGGAATTCCTCATATAGTTTGGGGAGGTGTGCACAAAATGTATTTGTATTTGCCAGTCAAAATGTTTTTACTCCACGTTGCTAGCTACTCGCTTCTGTATTTTCATAATATATTGTCCATCATATCATCAATCCATTCAGGGAATTTGGAGAACTCTGCACATTATCGACAAATCATTGTGTGAAGCAGTGGCGATTGCTCTTGGATTGCAAGGGAAGCTCAGCTTCCCCTAAAATGTCAAAGAATAAGTGATCAAATATATGAATGTAAATTTCATTGTGTGTACATGTCATTGACTAAATATGCGCTACAACGTGCTCAACTTTTGTTCCGAATCAGCTTCTTCTTACTGGTTACAACGCAACTCCCTTCTCATTCATTCCCGCAGCTTCGCTGTGCTTTAAACGGTGGACGCTGAGCATCCGCAGAGCGTCTACTGCCCGGACGCCGAGCGTCCCGAGAGTTCAGGGTAGGTTGTCCCAATGCGTTGAACGGAGACGAGTCATTGGATACAAGCTGGTTTT
>CAAKHF010023601.1:0-14483 GCA_901007745.1 Hippocampus kuda | reverse complement strand
CTGAGTACTAGTTTACCTTAGACGTGCATTTTATAATGTTATATTGCTTTGTTTTGATTCTATAAAAAGAGCTGTTAAAGCAGCTGTTGTGTGACAAAATATTTTTTTCACTGTTGTTGATGGACAGTAATATTGTGTGAGAGATTATGTGTGAATAACTGCTCCAAGTGAAAAATGTATGTCAAATTGAAAATTGAAATTGTTATTTCAGTAAATATTTGCATTTTGCACATAGAAAACTGATTCATGATTCCATGTTGATGAGAGCATTAAAATGGGGGAAAAAAATAGGACAAAAATATAAAAGGAAATTCAGAAACGATAAAAAATGCGTGAGTGATCACGATTAATTTTTTAGTTCATTTGAGTTAATTATGACAAAGCCCCGTCATAATTATAATAATATAATTATATATAATCATAATTAATTAACAAATGCATTTTTAATTAGATTAAATATTTTAATCATTTGACAGCTCTAATATATATATATATATATATATATATATATATATATATATATATATATATATATATATATAATTCGAGTCTTTGCGCCTTATATTGTATTGTTCCATGTATATAAATAATGTTGACATGTATCATAATCGGAAAATTAAGTGAAAATTATGTGAATGAGGATGCTTGTGAACTTTTTGGTTTTCCAATTTTTTTATTTAAAAAAAAGTTTCTCCAATGTTTTGAAATTGATTCTGTTGCATTTCTTGCAACGGAGTTCTTCTGCCATGGAGAACACACGCTCACATGACACTGATGATGCCGGCGTACACAAGAACTCTTTGGCGAGCAGGAAGAGGTTGGGATAGGCTGTCTGCTGGCTCTTCCATATATCAGATGATCTTGAGTCCGTTCAATCTTCCCCTCTGCTAAATATCGCTGGATTTCAGCAATTGCATCTGCAGTCGCACTTCTCCCAAGTCTCCCCACTATGTCATCCAAGTGCTGCCATGAGTCATCTGAAAAAAAAGAAATTGTTTGATGGGCTGTAAATTAACCCTTTTAGGGACAGTGGTTACTACAGTGGACTGCTGATTATGTTATCAGGTTACAGGGTGCAAGGAAAGGATTTAACAAAAGCAAATCAATACATTTACATTTCAGATGAAATAAATGGCTGATGTCAACTGCCACTTGATGTAACTTCCACATGAACCTTTCTTGATGGCAAAACATATGAGGCTTCCATGAAACCTTCACTCTTCCACAATGCCGAGGGGCTGGCAGTGCTTGAGAATGAAGTTCAGCGGTGCCTGATTCAGCCACTCCTTCCTGGAAACTTGATTGATAAACATGAAATGGAGAATAAATTAATAATAATTACTGATTGCCAATTAATTATCAACAAAGCAACCATGAGAAAGTAAGAGAATGGCTGTATACCTGACTTTATCTTGAGTCTATCGGAAACTTCATTCTCATGATTGGCCCGATAATGACTCAATCTTGAGGAGGCGCATTTGTTAGTAGAGGACAGCTCTGAGAAACAAATGCGACATTTCACCTGCAAGAACAAAAATGTGTATGTGAAGAATGTGAATAGTAAACTAAAGAGTTTCCTTGAAATGAATTTCAATTAGAATGGAACAAGTCGAAAATCTGAGAGGAACTAGGTGAAACAGGAGAATGAAATAAATACCTTGTGCTCCAAAAGCAGATCAAAACGGTCCCACACGGCAGACAACTTTCATTTCCCCTGGAGGTGCTCCATAACCCATAAAGATCGTTTGATCGTTGGATCGTTTCAGCGGGTACATCGCGTTAACAGACACATTTCCTTATAAACACAGTTTGGTGCATTTTTGCCAAGTCTACGTAATTCATACATCGGTCACTGTCAGAGTTTTTTACACGGACAAAGTTAAACAAATGACTCGACACACTCGATTGTCTTTCTTATCGGTGAAAGCGGATCTCAAAGAGTGAATGATGGTAGTTGCTCCGTGATCACAGTTAGAGATCCTTGTGCTCCTGTCTGACTTTTATTGTTTACATATGCAAAATACAAGAAAAACACTTCCCCCGATATTTGCATACGACGCCCCCAGTCCGGCCCCTCGGTAGTGATCTGACTACCTTGGTTTAAGCTTTGAACCACAGATACGTTCACACCTTTCAGTCTGGTCTACAAAGAATAAACAAGTCGCAGACTTCGCAGATGACAAATGTCCGCCTGGGCGCGACAGCCGTTCCTAAACCGTCTTTTGATGTTCTACAACACTATGTTCCCAAATTGTTTATTCCCGCTTTGTGACCGAGTCTAGCCTTCTTCCATCTGTTCACCCCCTTGCTTTGACGTGATTACTGTGGATTTCAAAAAGTCCCCCGCCCAAACGGCCGACAACTTTACGCACAGGCATTTGGGGGCGCTGAATACACACCCAAACGTCTAGACCAGTGGCGATTGCTCTTGGACTGCAAGGGAAGCTGGGCTTCCCCTAAAATGTCAAAGAATAAGTGATCAAATATATGAATGTAAATTTCATTGTGTGTACCTGTCATCGACTAAATATGCGCTACAACGTGCTCAACTTTTGTTCCGAATCAGCTTCTTCTTACTGGTTACGACGCGACTCCCTTCTCATTCATTCCCACAGCTTCGCTGTGCTTTAAACGGTGGGCGCTGAGCATCCGCAGAGCGTCTACTGCCCGGACGCCGAGCGTCTCGAGAGTTCAGGGTAGGTTGTCCCAATGCGTTGAACGGAGACGAGTCATTGGATACAAGCTGGTTTTTGTCCCGCCCACGGACGCTCGGAGTCCCTGGGACTGGATGGCAGTGGGTGGGTACCGACGCCAGGCTTTTCTGCATCAGATTGGATGATGAGCCTGTGCTAGTTTGATTGACATTGAAATGAGCCAATCACCGACCTTTTAGTGTAGGCATCCGTGTGAGCAATTTTTCAATTCGCATTCTGTTCTGAGTTGAGCTGGAGACTTCTAATCATTTTAGTGACACTCTTTGTTGAACAACTAGCGACAAATTAATCTTTTATTTCTGGTGGGTTTTATTGTAGTTCCTGTAATTGTAGGACACTAATTAAGTCCCTGGAAAAGACGCCTTGTTGGTATGACAGGGTCACAGATCATTTTCTCGAAAAGGAACGGAGAGTAGAATTCACGTATAAATAAACTGACACATTTTATGATGTCGGCCAAAATTGAGCTTCCCCTCTTTGACAGACCAGCATCCGCCACTGACATCTGCTTATTACACAAACAGCACACAGTTCGAGGTAATGACGTAGCGGTATCCGGTACGTTCCCTTTTCTTTGAGGCTTTTTTTTTTTTTTTTTTACCCTCTGTCTTGGCCTTTCCAAAAAAGGCTAAGAGGGAAGGGAAAGACTCAAAGAAAGAAATGTGATTGGGCCATAGTCCGGACTAGAATTTGACGGAAATGCACTAACATGACCTTAACTCATTCACTACCAAAGACGTTTTTAAACGTCTTTTCAGACTTGGTCCAGAATTGGCTGGTACTGAATGAGTTAAAAAGGCCATTCGTGCTCAAAAACCATCCAGTGTGGCTGAATTAAAACAATTTCGCATGGCTAGGTTTGGGGGCAAAGACCTTTTCACACCGGGCTGAATAAAATAATTGAAATTTTTTACGTTTACTTGGGTGATCTTTCTCTGACATTTACATTGGTTTGATCTTAGTTTTACTGTTTGGTGCTTTCTACCGTCCTTGTTCCTGATTTATTGCTTTATTGTTGTATATATGATAGGATGTACAGCACTTTGTATGCAGCGATGGCTGTTTGAAAGTGCTCTGTAAATACAGTTGAGTTGATTGTCTTAAAACATTAAAGTGGGTAAACTGCAAAAAAAAAAAAGCCAGAATTTGAGACAAGGGGAAAAGCACTGAAAACAAATGTACAAACTCATTATCATTTAACCTATAAATTGGATGAATATACCAGTCAGACAAGTGTTCATTATCATTCAGAATGTACTTTGCTGTTTGAGCGGATAAGTGGGTGCTGTAATATTTCTGGATGTACCAAAACACAAATGCAAAGTGCTGTATTTTGGAGCGTACGAATGACAACGCTGCTCTTAATTTTGAGGCCCAACAGCCATTCAAATATCACTTCTATCATCTTTTGACAACCTCAGTTTCCACGGAGACACGCACATCCTGAGACAACGCGGTCCATGCTAATTAGCTTACAGCTACTGCCGGGAGGAGGAAGCACAAAGCAAAAATCGTTTTGATTGCTTCTTGGCAGCATAACAATCACATGAAATCAAGAAGAAGATAAAAAAGCTGCAAAGAAAATAGCTGGATGAATGGAATTTTACAATGCATGCAGGACGGACGGCTCTGCCTGATCTTTTATTTCATCCATGAGCTCAAACTATCCCAGTTGACCTCATGTGAATGGAAGACTACATCCTGGACCGGTTTCCAGTCAATCTTAGCGCACATACAGTTTCAAGACGGGCAATATGTATTCACGCTCACATTACCATGGGAGCTAAGCCCACACTGCTTGCACAGAAGTGAGTCAAGTGAACAGCTACTGAATGTAAATATGGCTCTTGTATACAAAATACTTGGGTGCTTCAAATTGCAGCGCATGGATGGAAGTACTGCAACTCGCTGACAAACAGTCCAGGGTGTACCTCACCTCTCAGCCCAAGTCAGCTGGAAAAGACTCCAGGTAACCCTCGAGTGGTGACCCGAATGAGGACAAAGTGAAGGGCCATAGCTGCAGTGAGGCGTGGGGTAATCCCCATATTGGAATTTTTACATTCCTTTTTAACACACCAAAACAGGTTTTTCCACATTGCCATTGAATGGTTCATGAACATGCATCACACATGTTTAATCTCACGGATTGCAGATTAGAAAATGTTTTTCAAAAAAAAATTGCACGTATTTTACAAACCACAATTTTTTTTCCAAACAAATGTAAGTTGAGTGAAATGTGCATGTGCATAATGTGGTCAGTTTATGACAAATTAAGAGGTCACAAATGTTGAAGGTCAAAGGGATGTGGAGTGAGTCAGGCATGACTGTCAAAAGGTGAAAGAGGTGATATCATATTCTGATGTCTAGCTCAGAAAGGGCTCACATCCTCAAACTATCGTGTCAAACAGATCCCCGTCCCGAAAACTAATAACCTACTGCACAGTATTGTTACCGGCTGTACATGCTACAAACCTTACTTTCTGCTTGGAAGGTGTGCTCACTTATTTGCACCTAATATGAAGAGCATGTTTGCATATTATTTCCTATCCATAAAAAGGAATCAAGTCCATCTTTTTAAATATGTTTAATAGATCAATTGTTTTGTTATTTTTTTAGGTGGGCTTCAAAGGATTTTGAGATTTCTGAAACTTTCAACTTTGGAAACTACCAAGTGCAAAAATTTTCAATCCAACCTGGTGTCAAGAAATGTCTCATTTTGGTTCACCGCGGAACAAATGGTCTGCTTTTGTAAAGGGACAAGGAAATGAGAAATTACATCTGTGAAGCTGAACTCTGCATAATTCGCCTTCCATTTTGTTTGCAATAAGATTGTTAGCAAGAACTATAATCATTTTTTGTGTGCAGTGTTGCCATTGGACATTGGATGTACACCTTGACTGGTTGCCAGCCAATCACATGTAGAGTCTTTTAAATTGTAAATTGTACATCAAGCAAGTCATCAGACACCCATCCATCCATCCATTTTCCGATCTGCTTATCCTCACAAGGGTCACGAGGGGTGCTGGAGCCTATCCCAGCTGTCTTCGGGCAGTAGGCGAGGGACACCCTGAACCGGTTGCCAGCCAATCGCAGGGCACACAGAGACAAACCATCCACGCTCACACTCACACCTAGGAACAATTTTTAGTGTTCAATCAGCCTGCCATACATGTTTTGGGAATGTGGGAGGAAACCGGAGTACCCGGAGAAAACCCACGCAGGCCCGGGAGAACATGCAAACTCCACACAGAGAGGCTGGAGCAGGAATTGAACCCGGTACCTCTGCACTCTGAGGTCGACGCGCTAACCTCTGGACCACCAGGCTGCCCCGTTACAATAATCAATATCAAAAATATTCGACAGTGACAGCCATCGTGGAGATTTCACACACGGAAGCCAGAACCAAGATTCGAACCCCAGAAGTTAGATGTGCAAACCACTCGTGGACTGGACTGAAATTGAAGCAAATGGGTCATTCCAGAATTGGATGGCATTTGGGCTTCAAAATTCTTGAAAAATAAACCTTTACTATTCTGATTTTCTGCTACATAATAATAATAGATTACAACGCGTGGTGGACAACTGGTCAGCACGTCGGCCTCACAGTGCACAGGTGCACAGTTCAATTCTGCAATACTGTGTGGAGTTTGCATATTCTACCCGGGCCTGCGTGGGTTTTGTCTGGGTACTCGGGTTTCCTCTCACATTCCAAAAACAAGCATTCCAAAAACACAAAAATCCAAAAATGAATCAGGGGTGTCAAACTCAGGTCCTGGAGGGCCGCTGTCCTGCATGTTTCCCAAGTCTCCCTGTTGCAACACACCTGTTTCAAATGATTAGATCATCAGCAAGCTCTGCGGAAGCCTGACATTGAACCTGTTCATTTGGGTCAGCTGTGTTGCAACAGGGAGACTTGGAAAACATGCACGACAGCGCCCCTCTAGGACCTGAGTTTGACACCCCTGGTCTAAATTGTCCCAAGGTATTAGTGTGAGCGCGGATGGTTGTTTGTCTCTGTGTGTATTATGATCTGCTGGCAACCAGTTCACGGTGTCCCTCATCTGCTGCCCGAAGACAGCTGGGATACGCTCAAGCACTCCCGCGACCCTTCTGAATGTAAAGCGGATCGGAAAATAAATGGTTGGATGGCTAGATGGATGCATTACAAATAATAGTTTCTTAAGTGTGGGCAAAGGAGTAGATAGTGCAACACTCATTGTCATTATAGCAATAGAGTTGCAGGTAACGGGGTGGGAAATCCGTCTGATTGTTCGCTTTCTCTCAAAACTAGAAGTAAGCT
The DNA here is from genome assembly GCA_901007745.1 of Hippocampus kuda. NCBI lineage: Eukaryota > Metazoa > Chordata > Actinopteri > Syngnathiformes > Syngnathidae > Hippocampus > Hippocampus kuda. Next base: position 7,469 of record CAAKHF010023601.1, on the reverse strand, counting down.
GTTACTGCTGACCAAGAGGACAAACTTACTTATCTAAATAAGTAAAATTATTGTCTTGTTCTGATCACATGAAGAACAGGGTTGCATGAGGTAGAGTGATACATTCAATCAAAGCTAACTGTTTATTTTTATAACAGCCGTTTTTTCTTTTTTTTTTTTGGAAAATGGAAGATGTCAAGCCCAGCGTGTCATGTGATTCACTGCTTTTCTCCTCTACCATGCTAAAAAAGTTATGGTAACAAAATTGTGTGCATGGGAGGGACACCTTCCATGAATATTGAATCATTTGAAATGTTTATTACACCAAATGTTCCCACACAGTTATAAGAGAAAGCAATTAAACAAATAGTACAACAACAAAATGGAAATGTCATTTTAACGGTTTTATTTGAGATTGGTCATGAAGTGGGTCGGACAAGAGAAAATGTCACTTCAAACTTATTTGGTATTTTTAAAACTTAAAAACCCCATTCCAATGAAGCTGGGATGTTGTGTTAAGCATAAATAAAATTCTTTGTTTTTTTTTTTTTTGTTTTCTAAGATTGGGTCTCAGGATAACTAAATGTACTCAGAAACTGCATGTTTTAGTATATTGTATGTGGATTATTTAAAATTTGATCGGTGGAATGTAAAATGCCCTCCAATTATGGAATGACCCAAATAGAGAATATGTCCAAAAGATATTTGACGATAAAGAACATTTTGAGGGGTCTGGGTCACTCATTGATGAGGAGGGGTGTCCAAAGCCTTTTGTCTGCACTGTCTTGTTCTGACAGTGCTGTACACTGTTACCATTCAGGCAGCTCTGTTTCACAGGTAAACCAACATGAATTAATCTTTGGCAAACACAATGACTGGTAGCCATTTCAATAGCGTTGACCCAATTGTATCCATTGTCTCCAGACTATGTCACGAATGCGACAGACAACAAAACCTTCCCGAGACGCCAACGCCAAGTTTCATATCACATCGTCATATTTACTGCTCGGGCAGTGCCAAATACGTTTTAAGATGAATGCTCAGCCATTACCCAAAAAAAATGTCTCGCAATCGCCCCCTCCACTGGAGCACCGCACGCGCTGAAGATCACGCGGGAAATGTTCGACTACGCGCATCCATTGTTCATCTACACGTAGTTCGAGCCACAAATAAGGAACAATGCAACATTACCTTCGATCAGACAATACGACTGTTCCACGCGTGTGTTTCAGTGTTCCGTTGCACGCACGGTAAACGCGTCCTCCATCGCTCAGTTGTTCCTTGCCTCTGACAACAGTCAGGGTGTGGAGTGCACGCACACAGTGCAAGTAAAACACACACATACATACATACATACATACATACATACATACATACATACATACATACATACATACATACATACATACATACACATATATATATATATATATACATACACACACACACACACACACACACACACACACACACACACACACATATATATATATATATATATATATATATATATATATATATATATATATATATATATATATATATATATATATATATATATGCGCGCACACACACGCGAACATTGCGCAATAAATATCAAAGAAATATGAACATTTACAGATGGTACTATAACGCATGTGTATGTACATTAACTTCTTAAAATTATTAGTAGTGGTAATTTGGGTTGTCATTTTTACTCCTATTTCTTCCAAATGTAAGAGATTTAAGTGTCTTGTCGAAAGTGAAATCAAAAGAGCAGTTTGTACATTCACCCATCCATCCATTTTCTGAACTGATTGATCATGACGGTTGCGAGCGAGCCTGTTGTTTCGTTTGCTGGCCTATCTTCAGAAAAACATTGATTTTTTTTTTCGATCACGGAATATTAGTTGAAGAAGCACTGATCCCTGGTTATGTTTAACAGGAAGCATAATGACTGTAATTATTTTCCAGACATTGCGAATATTTTACATTTGTGATGAAGATGATGGTGGTGATGTCACATTCTAGTTTGATGACAACGTCGAGCATTTTCCACTCTTACCAGCAGAGGCCAGTAGATTATACTGAGTGGTTTGCGGTGGGATTTGCTGACTCATCCCTCGAAATTATCGTGCAACCCAGGCCACACGCCAAAATAAAGTGAATACAGTATACAAGTAAGTAATAAAAGGTACACGTCGCACAAATAAACAAAAGAAAAAACAAACAAACAAGCAATTATACTAAATTATACTAAGTAGTAGAATGAGGGAAAAAAATTTAAAAAATCACGCTTTTTCAAAATGTTATGTTGCGTGGTGGACCCCAAAAAGCAGGCAGGAAGGAGGAGCAGGTTGTACTTGATAAAATGTATTGATAAAAACACAGGATGCAACCCGCAAGTCTTCTCAGCCTGCCACCTGCTGGCGAAGGCTGGAACAGGAACATGACACCCATAAATGAACAGTACTGTATCAAGGAGCATTACAATTAATGAGTGAAGAATATATTGAGCTGATTATGGTATTTTGCCACATGAAAAAAAAATCTTCCATTCGATTATAAAAATATAATTTGTTTAGGTACATGTTAAATATCGCAATAATATCGATATTGCATGTTTTTCCTTTCTTGAGCAGCCCTAGTCAAGAATCTTAGTAAAGACAGACCTTCCCTTTAAACTCACCCCATTATTATAAGTGAATATCAATCTTGTGTCACTGCATCAGAATAAATACAGAAGTGAGGAATATACACATTTTAGGTACATGTACACTTCATTGAACCCTGTGAGCCCTGCACTATATTGCCAAATATGTTGGATCATGGGGAGGAACCAAATTCAAAATTTTCATCCTGAGCTGAAAAAGAATAAATTAGCGTAAACAGCAATCCCTCATTTTTCACGCTTAATGGAGACCAAACCCCCACCCACCACAAAAGGTGAAAAAATTACAACCGTACAGCACACATATTTACTTTAATCTTTAATTATAAATCCTTGCACAGTAATTAACATTTATCAACCTTGCCTTCTGAGCCAGGCGAAGACGCTTGTGTTGGTGGCATCACTCGGAGACTCTTCTGCAGGCGCTGACGGTGTCTGTGAGGCTTTTAAATTGGAGAGAAACATAGTGATGGATACCACTCTAATGTTCTTGTCTTCTGATTTGAAATCTTTTTTTTTTTTTTTAGAACCACTGCATTGTACATTACATTTCAGTTTCACAATGTATCTTATATTGGTACTGTATACATCTTTCTTCCTTCCTCACTTGTGTTTTGTATTGCTAGTGCTGATTATAATAGGAACCTTTTTGGATAGACACATGCAGAACAAACTTATTCACGTGGCCCACAAAGCCTAAAATAACTTTGCCTATGCTGACTCAAGGCTCAGTTGTCTGTCATCTTTGTGCATAGATGAAACATTGTTTTGATCACAATGGCAACAAAGAGCCACATCAAATTGTGTTCCCTGGTACTATTAGTGCCAAAGTTATAAATAGACCCTCTGTGTTATTTTCAGCTCATTTTGTCTTGTACACGATCAATGAAAGAGAGGTAAGTGGTACTGGTTACTCTTATACTCCCATGAACATGTTTGCCTTTTGAGCAACTATGTTTTTTTTAAAATTCATACTCATATATTAGCACGTTTAATATAGTCCTCCCCGGAGGTTTACAAACACCAAATGCTCACGTGCTGTCAATAGAGAGGAAAAATAATCATCTTCCCATTCTCCTTCATTATTGTCATTGTTCTCACTCTCAGCAGTCAGTTTCAGAGGTGTCATGAATCTGATCAACATAAATTTTAAAATCTCTCGTTTTGTTTCAACCAATGATGCTTAGTGACATCAAATAGTCACATCACACGTTACCCAATCAAAAATGCTACTTCCACCGGGGCCACACCTACAAGTCCTCCCAGTTCATCTTGCACTCAACACCCTTTCTCCAGACACAGTTGTCATGGAGATAGAAAAGAGTTCAGCGTCCATTAGTGGTACTGTTACCATGGAAATTCCTTTTGTCGCCGCCACTAAGCAAGCCAAGCCAGGGGAGGCTGTTGAGCATCAGGATCATCCTCATGCTGGAGTTGCTTTACAGCACAACAAATATCGCATGCTGATTGTGATTGGCGAGATTTCCACCAGCGTTGACCTGGCCTCTGCCAGAAAACAGATCACACAAGGTAAGACTGAAAAGGAGTTGTCAGTCTGATCTAACGCTGAAGAAAAATAACTGCTACTCAACAGTATTTGGAAATCTGGTACAAAATAACATGGAATTTAAAACAAGAAAAATACCGTTCCATGTAGCTGATTCAATTAAATCATGCTGACACCATAGAGGTGAATTCGCTGTTTTTGTGGTTTGTTTTAGACACCCGTTAATCTATTTTGGCAAAAGAAAAAATCGCAATTAATAGTATGAGTGATGTGAAAAAGTATCCCCTCCTTCCTGATTTCTCTGTTCTTTGCATTTTTATCACACAGATTTTAGTTCATCAAACTAATATCTCACAGAGACTCCCCAAGGAAATACAAAATGCAGTTTCCAAATGCCAATTTACTTAATTTAGACACACGAAAAAAATCCAAAGCTACCTGTCCCTATCCTGACTACAAGGAAAAAAATGTTGTCCACAATCACATTTATTTTGAAATTCCCCAATCTATGTGAAGTAATTGCACTACTCCAAAATAAATTTTTGAAATCCCACTACATTTTTTAAACAGGCTCAAATACACTTAAACCAACTCAAACAACACTTTAATGTGTTCATAAGAGTCTTATAATTAAAATGCCAACAGCATTTCAAAACAAAATGTGTTTGATAAAAAGTATTTTCCTCTTCCTATAAAAAGTGCTTGCACTGAGGGAAGCCATTTTCTTACTTTTTCTAACCCCTACAAATTTGGTATCATTGGAAAGCACTGAATGTCCTCTTGAGAGTAACAAAAGGCATTAATGCGATTGGATGCACTGGGTGGGAGATATTTAGGTTCACAAATGTCTTCTACAGAGGACAAATTTGAACTGGTAGTCAGGAGGATATGTGATGGCTTATGCAGTCATCAAGTAAACGGGGGGAATGTGTACCTGTACTTAAGATGGGCATAATAATTAATCAATCATACTGCAAATAAAACTTGATTTGGATGAATTATTCAATTGCTGATTAACTGTCAACTGATGTTGCCATAAGATTAGAACAACTACAAACTCAGAAGTAGAGCTTCATTGCTTACCATGACAACTCCTCCAGGCGGCATCATTCTGCTCAATACAACACTAGCATGGAAGCAGGAGTTCAGAACATTCAGAAATAGATCACCACGTTCCTTTAAAATGCATCCATTTTCCGATCCGCTTAATCCTCACCAGGGTCGCAGGTGTGCTGGAGCCTATCCCAGTCGTCTTCGGGCAGTAGGCGGGGGACACCCTGAACCGATTGCTAGCCAATCGCAGGGCACACAGAAACGAACATGCATCCACACTCAGACTTACACCTCGGGACAATGCATGGTTTTGGAATGTGGGAGGAAACCGGAGTACCCAGAGAAAACCCACGCAGGCCCGGGGAGAACATGCAAACTCCACACAGGGAGGCTGGAGCCGGAATTGAACCCTGCACCTCCGCACTGAGGTCGACGTGTGAACCACTCGCCCACCGGGCCCCCCTTCCTTTAAAATAAAATTTCATGTGACATAGAAATGAAATTAATGTTGTTTCCTCCTTAGCTCGTCAAGGACATTTAGGCTGTCCCTCAAAACAGACTGAAATTAAGACATGATTTGAATACAAAAATGTAGAATCACAAATCATATAATGCAAAATATTAACCATGCAACATTCAAATGCTACGCATGTAGCACATTCTATACGATCCTCACTTCTTTTATTTTAATCTACCAGGTTTGCTCTCCTGGAATGTTGATTTGAGTATCTGCGACCTGAACAAGGAGCTTCAGCTGTTTGAGACCAAACACACGGCTCAATTTTCTTCACTGGTCAAAGGTTGGTTAATCTATTTCAGAATGCACTTGTTGGGTTCAGGACTTATTGTTCTCTGCCATCTCTGTGTTTAAGTTGTTTTCTGGTGCTTGACCATGCGTGTACTGTGAACAATGAGCTGGGAATGTCGCGTCGCAGCCTGTATCAATGACATTCTCACACATAACAAATTGTGGACCTGGAATCAATGACAGAAGATATTTGCTGTTTATTCTTGCTGTGCTCTGGACTTCTCATTGTTCTCATTTGAGCATCTTGTTAGCCTGTCATCTCTCTCTCTCTCTCTCTCTCTCTCTCTCTGTCTCTCTCTCTCTCTCTATATATATATATAGATATATATCTATATATATATATATCTATATCTATAGATATATATATATCTATATATATATAGATATATATATAGATATATATATATATACAGCATATATACCAAAACATGAACTTGTCATATGTGATAAATAATAATGTTCAGAGATTGCAAGCACTTTCTTGTAACAAAACTTCTTACAACTTAGTAAACAAACTGTTATCATGCACTTATGGTTTCAATAGTTCTCATCCATCAATTTGTTGTGTCCTCTTTGAGGAGGCAATGAAACATTTGTATTATTTCACAGCTATAAAGGCCCTTTTATGAAAACTGTATGCTGTGAGGCAAACAGAAAGGCCACAACCCAAGAGGTAGGGACCAAAAAGATATACAGTAAATATTCCCATCCCCGGAATTCTATGAAAAGGAATATCCTTCACCCGGAACAAAAACCTATGCATTAACATTTTGACTACGATATTACATGTTACCGGAGGTTGCGTAAACGGAAATTCCACTACCCGTAACCCGGATGGAGGCGTAATGCCGCGGGACCTTAAATACATGCAACGCCCACCCGATGCGACGGAAAAGACAACGCTGAGACAAGTTTTCACTTCGCGTTTTTCGATCATCAGATTCTAAATGACGACGTGTAAGTGAGTTTTTATTGCCGTGCTTGTTACTGTAATTGTGAATGGATTTTAACTTTATTCACTTCCGTCCTGTAGAACGCGGCACTAGCTTAAAAGCAGCACCCACTCGACACGACCGAAGAAACGTGTTCGCTTCGCCGTTTTCATTCATCAAATTCGAAACGAAGACGTGTAAGTGACTTTTTATTGCCGTGCGTTTTACTGTAATTGCGAAAGTTTTAAACTTTATTCACTTATGTCATGTAGATCATGGCATCGAAACGGAGAAGAACTGTAATGACTGGAGCGGAGCGAGTGAAATGCATCCGCTTGAGCGAGGCTAGACACAAAGTTAAAAACATCCAGCAGACACTTGGAGTCGGAAAGACGCAAATCTATGAAACTTTAAAAAACAAGGCATAGATTCAACTCCTGATGACAAGCCACCATCCAGCAAGGAAGCAATGCAAATGGAAACACAAATCCTTCACTATGCACAAGAATTACCAGACGTCAATCCATCGGTGATCAACGG